>JBBPDH010014537.1:0-11068 GCA_037974565.1 Clupeocharax schoutedeni
GACAGCTTTTCGCACTGCACGCGTTCGTCCGACCCGACTTGCTCGTTCTCGAGGGCGCCCGGGATGTGGACCGCGCCGTCGCTTGGACCCCGTTAATAACTGCTTGCTGTTCTAGTTTTTTTTTTTTTTTAATACTTTATTCAAAATAATCTGCAGCTACTTGAGTGAGTGATGGTGAGGTGTTTCAAGATCTTAACAGTGCCTCTGTGTGTGATCAATATTATCACTGTCCCCAACACCTTATGCATTGATTGTGGTGTACTTTATAACAATTTCACACCTCATCCAAAAAAGATTTAAATGTTTTTTCGTTTTATACATTACAATTCGGTCATATTTGTATAGCCGTTTATTAAAATTTAAATACTTTTAAATATACATTTTATCACGCTCTATGCAAATTTCCACCTGACCACTTTTATATGCTTAATATATAATTTTCATTTAAGACATGCAACACCTTCCCAATAAAAGACGTTCGTAAAGAATAGATCACTTAACACATTAGAAGTAAAAGCCACAGTAAACTATTGCATAATTATAGGTACTTCTTAGTAGTAAATAATTTAAAAATCGGTCGTAATCGTGGCATGTGGCCATGTTTAATGTTATATAAAATTAAATATTTAGGGAGAGGAATTTCAGGTTCAGGTTCTGAGTTGCTGTGTGTGTGGTGGAGTGGGCTGTCTGACGGAGGGAGTCTGCCCCCTGCAGAACGGGAGGGAGAAACCGATGCGGCTGGTTTATCTCCAGTAACTACTCTCAGGGGCGTGAGTTCAGTTTCATCTTGCTTTTAACATTGCTCTCTTTGAAGTATGGTGTGAAAAGGAGCGAACCATGAATCTTCGGGGATTCTTTCAGGACTTCAATCCGAGGTTAGTATGTCACAGTATGTCAGAAGTCCGCCGGGGGTTTGGTTCCTCTCCCGGTGATATTCGGGCTAGCGAGTTAGCCAGTCTTGTCCACGGCCCTGTCACTCGCACTGTGTCAGTTCAGCTGTCCTACATCATCCATTCATAATCCAACCCAGCCATTAAGAGATTACAAAGTGTAACGGCTCTGTATGTTCTTTTTCATGGCAGAAAAGATTTTTTAGCGTTTTGTAGAGTTAGCTAGGCAGCTGGCTAGTTTTAACCCGCTACTTGTCTTGCAAGTTTGAAGCTAAGCTGTTACTACATTCCACAAATGTCACGCCCGTGATGTAAATAAATGTACCTGACCAACAGGCCTGCTGTTGAAGTGGTCATAAAGTAATATTAATTAAATATTTTGAGAGTTTACTAGTTTTCTAACTGCGCAGGGGCAGGTGTAAAAACACTTCAACAGACACTTTTATTATTATGGTTAGTTGGCTAAATGTTAGCTAATAATGTATTTCATGTAACTTTCTACAAAGGTAATATTTAGCTTAAACCTACTTTCACCATAAATGATTTTTCAAATGGCTCAGATTCACTTCATGTCTGCTTGTGTCATTTCAGCAAATTCCTGATCTATGCATGCCTGCTGCTCTTCTCTGTGTTACTGTCATTGCGGTTGGATGGCTTTATTCAGTGGAGCTACTGGGCGGTGTTTGCACCCATCTGGCTCTGGAAACTCATGGTCATCATTGGAGCATCCGTTGGTACTGGGGTGTGGGCCCACAACCCTCAGTACAGGTCAGTCAAATGCTTTGTTGGGCATAACAGGGATTTCCTCAGAAACAAGCATGCTGTTCAGGTTAAAGTCATTAAACTGCACATTGTATGTTCCTTAGGGCTGAGGGGGAGACCTGTGTGGAGTTTAAAGCAATGCTGATAGCTGTGGGGATCCATCTTCTCCTTCTCACCTTTGAAGTGTTAGTGTGTGACCGTGTAGAGAGAGGCACACACTTCTGGTTGCTGGTCTTCATGCCACTTTTCTTTGTCTCGCCAGTCTCTGTGGCAGCGTGCGTGTGGGGCTTTAGACATGACCGCTCACTCGAGGTCAGTCATGTGGCCAGAAGTCACAGTCTTTTAGATGCAACTGCTAACTTGATGACAGGTCTTTGGACTCATGATTGGTGTCTCTCTGTATTTCCCTCATTCAGCTGGAAATCCTGTGTTCAGTAAACATACTGCAGTTCATCTTCATTGCACTGCGACTGGATAAGATCATAAACTGGCCCTGGCTGGTATGTTCTGATGACTATCATGAAACTTTTTGATAATTAAGTGAAACATTTTAACCCATAAATGGGCAGTTTCATCATTAATAGCAGGATGGCTTTCATATCTTAGGGTGTGAATGGTGTATTTCTTTGCAGGTGGTCTGCGTTCCACTGTGGATCCTTATGTCCTTTCTTTGTTTGGTGGTGCTTTACTACATCGTCTGGTCTGTCCTTTTCCTTCGCTCGATGGATGTCATTGCTGAACAGCGTCGCACTCACATCACCATGGCAATCAGCTGGATGGCTATTGTTGTCCCTCTACTCACTTTCGAGGTGCAAAATCTGTGAAACATGGCTTATGCAGAATGTACACTAATTAAGTCTAGATCTTTCCTGGGCTGAAGGCCAGTTGTTATGAACAAACAATGTATGTCAGGTTTTGAAAACAAAATTACATTAACATAATTTTTCAAATCAAGTCTGAGTACTTTACCATTACCTTCCATTGTATTTTCAGGATGATAAAAACAAAGCCTTTGTATTTTACAAAATATTGCTCATACTAATTGTATTGTTGTTTATCATTGTGTTGTATAGTACATCTGTTCATGCACAAAATGTCACCTTGTATCTCCCGCTCCATTAATGGACCACGATCTGGTAGTGACTCAGAGTGAGCATATCTTAGCAGAGCTTTTTTTTTTTACACACCAACTAAATGTTGGTTTGTATTTTAGCTGTACAATTAGAGATTGAAGCTCATCGTTTTCCTTGCAAATTTTGTTATTCATCAATTTGTTGGGCCACAGTCAGAAACTATACACCTACAAAGTGCACTGATATTGGTGTACTTGATACAAGGATATATAATATATATTAGTTTTTTTTGTAAATGCTGTGTGTTTAAAGCATTTCTGATTAACAATCTAATATTTTAAAGTGTGTGATAATAATGGTAGCAGTATTGATTTTGTCACTTTGCTGAAATCTTTTTTGTTTAAATCCAGATTCTTCTTGTGCACAAGCTAGATGGCCATTACATCTCAGACTACGTGCCAGTGTTTGTGCCTCTCTGGGTCTCACTTGTGACACTGATGGCAACCACATTTGGCCAAAAAGGGGGAAATCACTGTAAGTTATTTTCATCATAGTTGAAATTGCCTGGTTATAATACTCGAAAGGAATGAGGAAATACTTGCTGTTTAGTAAGATTTATATTTGATTTTACAGAAACTGTTTAAGCTACAGTGTATAAAACATAATATATAGCAACAATGATGTGTTCATTATTGTGACCTTTTATATTGATTTTACTGGATGCTACTGTATTGTTTTAATATATTCCTACTCATGCTTTGCTTACATTTATGATTGGACTTGATGCTGTAAGGTTTGCTTGTAAGATCTAATGCTACCATATGCAATTACCAAAATATAATACATTATTGCCTTCTAAAATGTCATGCCAGCTAATATTGCAACAGAACCACAAACATCCCGTACATATGCTCTAATTTGTCTTCAGTTGTCACTTTGATTACTGTACCTTTACAGTAACCAGAAAGAAAAGTCCAGAAAGTTTATCCAGAAAGACTGTCAGTGTATTTAATATTATTTGTTTCTGGCTTCATCCTATTTTCACATTCAAGTCTCTTTTCCCTAGGGTGGTTTGGCATTCGTAAGGACTTCTGCCAGTTCCTCTTGGAGCTGTTCCCCTTTCTGAGGGAGTATGGCAACATCTCCTATGACCTGCACCATGAGGACTCTGAGGTGTCGGAAGAGATACCTCCCCATGAGCCTCCTAAAATTGGCCCAATGTTCCGCAAGAAGACGGGCGTGGTCATCACACAAAGTCCTGGGAAATACTTTGTTCCTCCACCAAAACTGTGCATTGACATGCCAGATTAAAACTCACAGTCCATGGACATATCGCACAAGAGAAGTGTAGTGCCGTGTACTGGTATTCACTTCAAGACACAAACAACTGGTGGAAAAGAACAGCCCAGTCAAATGAAAGTTTTAATTAAGCTCAACTCCTGTCGGCAAAGACTGAAATGTCTTTTCATGTTCAAATGAAGCTCGAAGTGATGGGTTTGGTTTTGGCGTGGAATGCCATTTAACTGTTCCCTATGATTGCATTACATCCTTGTTCCAGAGCCCTGTGCTCGGATATTTTCTTGATCTAGTTGTATTGACCAACTTGTTCACATAGGAGACTTTTAAAACTTGTGTTATAAAAATAACCAAGATTTTCCCCCTCATAACTAAACATGATATTTCAGTCTCAGCCACTATGTCAAAATGATCCAGCATAGTTGACATTTGGCAATATTGCACTGTTGTAGATTTGGGTAAGCCATGACATCAAGGCTGCTATGATGGAGGTGATTGCCGTTTAATAGGAGATGGTTATGTATCAAAGCCAAAGAACATTAGTTGAAGAGTTTGATTTCGAATGCTGTCATTTTCCAGCAGTAGAAGTTCAGAGGGTTTTTTTGTCTGTTACGTGCAACTACACTAGACTGTGTGGAACAAAAGAGGTTATTCTCCCTGTCACTTTTGTAGTTAGTCAGTGATTGTTTACTTGAATAATTCATCTGCTATATCGAGCACAGCGGTGCTGTGAGGACCGATTCATGATTAACCCACTCCAGCCTTTGTTTTTGCTTGAGTATGGACCATATATATATGTAGCTATGGTTTTGACTCCCTTATAGTGGTATATATATGAGATATTGAACATCTGTTATTTGTGAGGTGATTAACAACTAGTCCCTCTAGTTAACTCATTTTGTGTAATTACGGTATATGTGTTTATTTTATTTTGATTGCGCTGACGAGAAGCAGCACAGTCCAATTCTAGCAACACTAGCAAATGCATAAATGTAGGTCTTCTGAGGTATTAAACATAACAGGCCTTTGAGCCATGAAGCAAATATTAAGTAGTAAAGATCATCAATATTATAACATGCATTAAGAAGTGGACCATTCATTGTGTGGTCTCAAGCCTACAGTGATGAATTTAATCTTAAATTATGTTACACTAAGTAAAGATTAAATGTCTTGCCTTTTTGTAGGTATACACTACATGAGGACTCAGCTGGCCTGAGTGAGCAGCTATTGGAGTTAATTCTAGTGGATATGGACCAATACTGTTGTGTTTTGGTATTGTTTTGGTGGGGTGGGGTGGGGCGTAATGTTCTTCCATGTTGCATCTCAATTGTCATTGTTAGTCTTTTAAAGGTGTGGTAGCTATGATTTTGGCCAACATTAAAATATTATCTCTGACAAAAAGTCATTTATTTATACACACAATCTATAATGTCTTAATTAACAATGTAATACAACTTGATTCTGATATGGACAGCTATTTCGTTGAAACCACTGGCAACAATCAGGTCTTGAAGTTGATTTGGTGGAAGCAAGAAAAACATGCAAGCTTAAAGATCTGAGTGACTTTCACAAAGATCAAATTGTAATTCCTGGAGGGGTTGGTCGGAGCATCTCTAAAACAGCAGGTCCCCATGCTGACTCCTGCCTACCACTCCTGTTCCCTAATTGCAAAATAATGCATTCTACCAGACTGCGAACGTTCTTCAGGAGTGAACAGCAGACATTCGAAGGGCTTGTTGACTCTAACTTTTGGAGCAAGGGGATTGATACTGTCTTAAGCAGATGGTTTTAAAGACTAATATACTAACAATTTATTACGTGTGCACAATTTTGTCTTTCAGTTCCCCAATTTTAGAGTTCATTGATTTACATAATTGTTCTCGTAAAGGATCAAATTATTCAGCTACTGGCGGATATAGTAAGACTATGATCTAACAACCTTCTAAGAATGTTTAACTGACAACATGAAGATATGAATCTGTATTCTTTGAACACTGAAGAGTAAAAAGTAAAGTCCAAACTTCAGTGTGAAGGTTAGATTTGTCACCTTACCAAAAATGTAGTCTCATCTGACCAAAGAATAAAGTTGCTGGCAAAGTTTTAGTGACGTTAAGAGCAAATGCTTGTTTGTGATTTGACAACATTATTCTGCGCAGTGTTAATTATAGTTTGTTGGGAGGATGGTGATATATCATTGAAACTTTGCAAACCCAGAAGATGCAGCCATCTTTTGTAAAAGTTGTTGGAGAAGATTGTGCATCTCAAACAGAAGCACATTGTAATATTAACTATTATAAGATAACATAATAAGATAACATAAGATTTATGAATCATTTTGTCTCATTTTACTTGTGTATTCACTGATTGTCCCTATACTGATGGATGTTTGAGGATTTTTGCTTTAAAAGGGACATTCATGATATAAGTCATAAGTATATTTTGGATGCCTCACATGTTTTTAATTTTCTCTCTTATTTTCAGTACAATGTCAAGATTATTAACACCAAGGACACTTTTATTGTCTTTTTCTCATCACCTAATCAAGGTGCCAAAATTATGACTGGGCTCTGAACAATCATGCACTTCTTTAATGGAATTCATTCCATTTGGAGGATCTGGAGCCAATTTCAGTTCCTTCCATATAGTCTCAAACCACATACCAATATTAAATTACTTAAAAGTACAAGTAGTTACTAAAAGTGAAACATCAGGTCAGAAAATCCTTATTCCCTGAAAAAACAGGGTGATTTTTAAAACAAAAAATACAATGCTCTTTAAAATGCTACCTAAAGAGGTAGGCAGTGTAGTCAGCTTAGTGGCTGTTAACCAAAAGAACATTAGATATTAGAAATAAAATGTTAATTACTAAATATAATAGTATGGGCAGTCCCACATATATAAAATAATTAATATTTGCAAATACTCAAGTTTTTTCAGATTTTTAAAATTCATATTTTATTTAATTTATTTTTCCTAAAATAATGTCAAAAGAACTATGTATTTACTTGATCTTTTGATGTTGTATCACAAAATGATGGATTTCTTTGGAAAAGTAAGTAAAAATAACTGGTTTCTTTGACCTGGTGTCAAGAAATGTGGGTGGCGGTAGCTCAGTGGGTAGGATATTTGCCTCCAGACCAAGAGGTCACAGGTTCGAATCCTACCTCCAGCACCACAAATGGCTCCCTGAGCAAGACCCTTAACCCCAAGTTGCTCCAGGGAGACTGTCCCCTGTAGTTAGAGAATGGAAGTCGCTTTGGATAAAAGCGTCTGATAAATGCCGTAAATGTAAGAAATAATGGCTTACTGTGTCAATGACTTAAAGAAGGACTTCCACAACTCTGTCCTGAAGCATGTGAGGACTTCAGGTGCAGTAGTCAGGTGTGTGGAAAATTACAGAACAGCAGTACCTTTAGATAAAATAAATTCTTGTAGGTGGCAGTAGGGCATGACTCACACATTACTGCTTGAAGTTTCTATGTACTGTATGTGTATACTGTGTGTGTATGAACTGAGTGTGTGTAGAGTCTGTGTGTGTCAATACTTTGTGCATGTACTGTTAGTGTGTCATATCTGTGTGTGTGTGTGTACTGGGCTCCACCCGTCGGGCGAGCAGAAAACAAGTTAGAACGCAGGTTCAAACATGGCGTCCGCAGTGCTCTTTTGAAGTCGAAGTTTCACCTCAGTTGGTTAAGGAGCATGTAACGGCTCCGTTTACTCAGACACTCGGTACTTGCTCTGCCTTTGATCAGAGGCCACGCAAAAATCGAGTTTAACAGAGGGAGCCATGGTCGTTGGCGGTCGTGCTTCACTTTAAAAGTTGAGAGTTTTTGGGACTGCAGTGCTGGGCTAGCCGACTCATTTAGCCACAGCTAAAGCTACCTACCGAGGTGACCGAGCTCTGGGGGCACAGTCGGAGGAACTTTAGAGAAGCGACGAACAGGTCAGTGAATCACTCGGGTACTCGGAGGAGAGAAGATAAAAATCCTCCAGCCTGATCCTGTGGACGAAAAGATGGCCCAGTCGCCGGTAGCTGTTCAAGTTCCTGGAATGCAGGTGAGTCGGAGGCGGCCGGGCCCCTCTCACCTTTACCGCCCCCCCAAAAAAAACAAACAAAACAAAAAAAAAAACAGCAAAACGTTTCCCTTGACTGTCTCGGCCTGGACTTTCACACAACAACGTTGTAAATATTTGAAAAACAAATAGAAGCGCTAGTATGGACGTTTCTGCTTTGCCTTCATGATTTTAGATAATGAGGCGGCCTAGTGAAAGTAAGACTAAGAGTGAATGGACGTCGTTTACTTTCTTTACATCCAAACATACGATATCTCCTTCTAAACGATCTCGTAGTTGAACTTGGAGAGAGCAAAGAGCCAGTAAAAAATCATGTTTTAACAATGTGGTAAAAGTTCAATAGTCAATAGAACTGTTGAGCTCCCACGTTTTATGAATGTGATAGAAGTTCACAGTTAATCATAGTGCTGAAAGTGAAGAAACATGTTATTTCAGAAAAGTTAATGGTGTAAGTAAGTTTAATGTCAGACAGGTTGTAAAGCAACATCCTCCCTATTTTTCAACATATCTTTTTAATTAAATGTTTAAAAGATAAAAAGTGATTTGTGTGAAAAGCACCATTGTAGACAATTGAGAGGTGAATGCAACCAGACAGCTGAAGCTCTCTGAAAACTACTTTAAAATAAAATAATGCTCATAGATATGTTGGGTGCTGCCTGAAGTAATATGTTACATTGGCATTTGAGAATTGCAGAATTATGCATGTTGGGCAAAACAGAGCCTGAAGAATAAACTCTTCAAAAAGGTTTTTAATTAAGAGGCCAGATTTGTCACTGGTTGGTTTGGTCAACATTGCAAAAAACAACTCAGAGAATCTATGTTCATTGGCTGTGATTGTGTTATTTGTGTCACCACCTCTGTAAAAACAAGAGTACGTTTCTCTACAGTGAACCATTTTACATTGAACCACTCTGGATGAGTTTGTTTACAATTTAGATATTAAATTATCCCAAAACTTAGCATCTGTGTAATTACTAGTTAGCAAACCTAGTGGACATGTGTCCTCAGTCCTCTCCTCATGCCCCAGCTTATAATAACCTGTAATCCTTACTGGGAGCTGCACCTCCAACAGCTTTGAATGGCACCTATGTTAAGTTTTTTTCTTGTGGACTTCACATTGGTCTACTGACAGAAGACCCTCAGCTTTATGCTTTTGTGTTTTTTGACGCAGAGGCATTTGGTCACAGGAAACATCTTTGCTGCTTGGTGTCATTGTGGTTACTGTCACAATTATACTCTGTTGAGCAACAGCATGGTACTCGTGTCCTTGTCTTCCTCCTTAAATTTAAGACATGGATTTGCAGGGTAACAGGCTCTTTCCGGTTGATCTCTGGGGTGGACTTCTCATTCACTAATGCCAGCTTTCACACAATGGTGTCTTTGCCATGCAGCAGCCAAATGGCCCTTATTTGACAGTGCTCGGTTATAATGTTAATCATTACGTATCACAACAGAGCAGTGGTGGACTTTTTTAAACTGTTTATTCTGTAATGCTGGGGTTCAAAGTCCAAGGCTTGCTTTTTGGAGGCTGCGCCACCTCTGTTGACAGGTGCAGTGTATTTGTTTCCTGTAGAGAGGCAGTGGAGCTTGGAGAAGCGTCTCGCTGATGCACAAAGGTTGGGTGTGGCCATTGAGGTAATGTTTCTCACACTCTGTTTTCCTGTGGTTGGAACCCTTAAGCTGTCAGCCACAGGTGTAGAAAGGTATATTCCACTGTGTTGTTAAAAGAAAGAAATAGGAGGCAAGTGCATGAGTTAGTGGAGTAATAATATGTCATATGTACTACAAAGCAAATACATCACTGTGTATTTTGCTCAATTCTATTTAAAGTGGTCGTATCCCACATTTGCCTTGTTTACCCAGAAGGTCCTCTTTTGACATATGTGAATATGTAAATGACATTACAGTAATCCCAGTTGGCAGTCGTGGATTCAGTCTCATGCAGATTTTTTCTAAAGACCAAACTAATATTTTTTCACAGAATACCCCACACTTGTGCGTAAAAGACAGATATCCTTTTATTTTGTGTGCTTTTGTGAAATCCGAGCCTCGTCCGCCACGCCCCCTTCTACTCTTGTGCCGGGTTGCTTAGAACCACATCCTAACATAAACCCTGCAGAGGACAAGGGGGCACGGTAGAACTGGCTCCCGTGAGCCTTTGCGGCATGGTTGGCCAAGTTATATGTGTTTTTGTGAGTGTTAGAGGGGTGAACTAATGTGTGTTTCTGTGTGTAATTTGTTCGGCTGAGCTTGTCTTGCCAGTCATCCTCCTCCAGAGTGTTAGCTGCTGGAGTATTGTGAGGGCAACTCGAGAACTCTGGATGAGATGGGACCAGTACAGGAGCATTCCGATTGGGAGTGCAGTACTCTGTGTTTTGCAAGCATCTGTTCAAAGCTGTAAAAAACTGTAAAAGTTTTGCTTAAAGAAAGTTGTGTTATTGTGTTATCCCTGCCACTGTAGTTATTTAGGGTTTACACTATGAAAATAGGCATTCTTAGGCATTTTTTTTTAACAAAAAAAAGTTTGTTTTATACAGTTTTTCACTACACGCGGGTGCCGTGTAAAACACGTGCAGCATTGAAAATGCACTTTATGTACACTCTGGCATATACTTCTGCAATATTGTATTTTCAGATTGATTGTTTACTATATTATATTGTTCATTTATACACACACATATACATATGTATATTCATACATATATCTTTTTGATTTTTGATTCCAAGTACCTCTTCTCTCTTGATAACTGCAGGTTTGTAATTGGTATTTATATATATATTTGTATATAACTGCATTTTGTAACTTCTTTGTAATCTGTATTCTCATTATTCAATCTTCATTTTTTCTGATGCAACATACTTATCTAATACTGTGCAATATATCTTAATGTGCAATATAGGGCTGCAACAACTAATCGATAAAATCGATAATAATCGATAATGAAATTCGTTGTCAACGAATGCCGTTATCGA
>JBBPDH010014634.1:0-10000 GCA_037974565.1 Clupeocharax schoutedeni
TCTGTGTGTCTATATGTGGGGCGAGTGTGTGAATATTTGTTTGTATGCATGAGGGTGGGAATGTATGCTTGTGTATGAGTGTGACTATTTATGTCTATTTGTCAGGTTGGGCCCTAGACTCACACCTTACTCAACGTCTCAGATCCCCGCCCCACCACCACTCCCTGCTGGTGGAGGAGGTCCCTGGTCGGCAGTGTGTTGTTGGCTTCTCGCTTTCCGGGGCTGGATGCTCGGGTGGTCGCTTGGCGGGGCCGGGTCCTCCGGGCCTTGCTGGGCCTTGGCTGGGGGACGGTGGGCCCTTGGATCGCTGGGCCCAGGGATCAGTCTGTCTTGGAGCCTTCGGACCTGCCGCCACGGCCCCTGGGGTGTCTGCATTGTGGCTGCTAGGACACCCTCCTTTGGGCTCTCCTCTGCCCTTTTCTGGGTGGGGATCGCAGTTGTCCCTGCGGCGGTTCCCTTGGGACTCCTGTGCTCTGGGGGGGGACTCTGAGTGTCTGGGGCCCGGGTCCCATACATGTTGGCTGCATGTCCTGGGGGACGGGACTGTGGTCCCCCACACCCACTATTAAAACATTTACATGGAGGAACCTTATGAACACAAGCGCGATCTCTCACACACACACAGGTGCTCACAGACTCTGTTCATATGCTGTTGCTTCAAAACATAGTGTGCAATATTAGTTCTGTTGCTGATCGGTGAAATATAACATGCTGCTGCAGTTCCTCTGTTTCTGCTTCTGTTTTCTCTTTTTGTCAGCAGGTATGGAAGCAGTTTATCTGTGTGTTTGTCTTTTTCTTCTCTCTCCTCTTATCCTCCTTTCCCTTCCTTTTCTTTTTTTTTATTTGCTATTTTACTTCTTTTTTTTGTTCATCTCCTTTTCCTTTTACCCTCTCCTATATTTATGTTCCTTCCCTTCCCCTTTGCACTGCCCAGCCTTGTCGGTCTGTGTACTTAATTAAGAGACAATAATTAAATAAATTAGTTTAAATTTTTAAAAATAAATTAATAAAAATTAAAAAAGGCTATGAATGATGATAGCACGGCTATACACACATCTGTGTTATCTGTGTTACTGACAGGCAGGGAGACAAAAAAAAAAAAAAGAAACCGTCTCTTATTTAAACAAAGCTTGGCTGGGCACCGCACTGGCACCTCTTTGTGCTCCTGGATGTGGGTTTAGGCCTCAGGTCCCCGGGGCGGACGTCATTCACAATTCCTTCTTTGAAAACATGCTGGAAATCACTCTCCAAGGTTAGGACTTTTCTTCTGGTGGCCTACATCAGGACTAGATAAACGGTTACGTCCTTTGAATCTCGTGGTTTAAGTCTATTCAACCTTCTGGATCAAATTCATATGAACTATTACACACAAACTCACACGAGACATACGCATACATTTCCTCAGGTGATTTATTCAGGGTCAAAGCCAGTCTCACAGAGACCACTTCGGATTACACAGAATGCAATAAATAGAGCAAAGGGGATTCTTTAAGGACAAAAAAAATCAATACAAAATATTATTTACAAACACTTGAATAGTGCAAAACAAAGACAGATGATACACTCTGTTTGGATTCTTGCATTGTGGTTACTTGAAGATAATTAGGACCCTGCATTTAAAAGTCCAAGGTTTCTGTGACCCCTTCAATCTGCAACAGTACTTGGCTGTAGTCCAGACTAGATCACACATTTGGAGAACACACCTTTGCTTAAACACATTCCATCATTTCTTTAAAATCAGGAAATTACTCTGCACTGGCCTCAGTGGGATTTTCAGCACACACCTGCTTCATTGGGCAGGTAGCAGATATTCATCTAGGTGGTACAAATACAGACATTACAGTTAGTAATGGATCTGACTGGAGCTGGAAAGCAATGGCAAGTCAAGGCTTATGAAGCTCCCAAATGATGAAAAAGTTTAAAATAACAAAGGAGCAGCAGAAGAGCCCAGAGCAGAACCTCCAAAAGCATCTCCGAGGAGGAACCCCAGCTGTCTCAGGCGAGTACTGCACGCTATTCTCAGTCCTTGATGAGACAGAAATGTGCAAAGCGGGGACTTCCCGAGACCAGGGCTGGACCAACAGACTCCCAGAGCAAAAGCCCTTGAGGAGGAGACGCTTGAGCAGGTTGTGCTTGAGAACTCCCAGCCCTGAGTAAGTCTCTTTAGCACCATCTAATACTCCAGAAATCAAGCACAACTGACCTTTCCAAGCTCCGCCCACAAATGAGCTCTTTGGTAATTAAGACATCCACAATGAGTCCCTACAGAATACTGAGGTCCCGATCTTGCCTACATTCAACTGTTCACATGAGAACGCGTTTTACTGGGGGTCACTGGGGGTGGGGGTGGGGCTATTGGGGGTTTTACAGTAGATATAACAGAAGGATCATTTGAAATGAAGAATGCGCTCTAAAATAAAAAAGTGCTGCAATGTCTGATTCCGTTAAATAGGATTTTTCTCAACAGAATATAAAGCTGAATAACAGCTGCTATGAAAGAATGCATTTGCAGACAGAGCTTGAGCAGACCAGGGGGGTATTCCAGAAGGCAGGTTATGCTACATAACCGGGTAAGTTCTGCACTAACTAACCCTTGAACTTACCCGGTTATGTAGCATCACCTGCTTTCTGGAATACCCCCCAGTGCCCTCTTCCTCACTATACAGTATGACGTCTTTGCGAGGGTGACCAGTACCGGAGGGCCTGAGGTCCAGCACAGTTCGGCCATTCCTGACTGCTGAAACTGTCCAGAACTCTGCGTCTCCAGTTCTGGAATCATGACCCAGCTTTACACATTAAAGTGCACCGATTCACTTGAAGGTTTAACAAGACACTCAGCTTTACACACATTCACCAAAAGGACCGCACAAGCTCACACACACACACACACACACACACACACACACACACACACTATTCATGCATATTTTGGACCTTGACATTATTTTTCAGTTCTTGAAACGTGACTCAAGTATTTTTTAAACTGCTTTGGGGTCTTTCAGTACAGACAACAGACAACAGTTCTGCTTCTTCAGGCTGGTACCGACATGCTGCACACCAGAAACGGTGATCACTGTGTCTGCGGTGAACCTGAAAAAGTCCCATTTGCGCTGCATAGACGTTTCAGTGCCTTTGGGTGAATTTAAGACATCGTCAATTCTTTTACAGCTAATATTATTATTATTTTTTACAGTCTATCTGATTAAGAATAGGCTTTAAAACGTCAAACTACTTGGAGTAAAGTAGACTCAAGTGTAAAAGACATAGAAAAACAAAACAAAAGAAAGAAAGAAAAAAAAAAAGACTATAAAACTCCTCAAAAACCTGATCGTATGATTTTTTGTGCATAGATGCATACATCCAGTAATACAAAGAGTATAGGGCCGGCCACCAAGCGCTGATCATTAAAACATTTTTTTTTTAAATCATGCCAAAGCGAGGAGTAACACTGCAACCCTTTGATTCGGAAGAGAGAGAAACATCATCTTTGCGAGAGGAGCTTGATGCGACAGCGCTGCTGTTCGGGTATTCAACAGCTCCAGAGTTCTGGAAATCACTGTTTTTAAAGACAGATTAGCACAGGGACAGAGCGAACGCGCCGAAATGAACCAAGCAGAGAGGAGAACTTTTGGGTGGAGCCATGAATAACCTCCGTCAGGTCTGCAGAGAGCAGAGCATGCTGAGGATCAGGCTGGTTTTGGGAAACGGCTCTGTTCGCCGCTCGAACGCGCTTTTCCCCAGTCGGAGACGAGTCTCTTCCCTCGACTGAAGCGAAGTCAAAGTGCAGCAGCGACGGCCTCACGACTCACGGCGAGGGGACATCTTCACTGGAGCCCTTTGGTTTTCTCCACGAGAGCGAAGAGAGCCGACAAAAGCACAGGACTGCCTTTCAATGCACTTCGGGGTCGACTGAGATTCAGAAATGCTGGAGCAGACGCTTTTCTCCCTGCACTGCAGGAATCACTCGTCGTCCACTGGGGCATCAGACACCATCTCTCAGTCCGTCTGTCCGTTATATGTCCTTGTACCTGAGAGCGAAGAGGTTTTGAGGTGAAACTTGAGATGAAAGGATTCTGAAAGCAGTATTTTGTGTATTTATGCCTGCAGTTGGAAGCGCCTTTCTCTCAGAATTTGACTCTGTTCAATTATATCAGCATGAATGCGACTATAGAGCAACTCTTTAGTATGTAGGAGCCATTAAACAGAATCAGAAAACTTTATTGATCCTGGAGGAAATTGCTTAATGCTTATTGTACCAGGCCCCTGAGATCCTAGATTAGGGGTGTGACATTGTTTGGAGTGTAATTTGAGTGTGTGTGAGATCTGGCCACTTACCTGCTGTGCAGAGTGAACTCAGGCAGAGCGCCGAGGGAGGTCAGCTGTTCCTCTAGAGCCACGATGCGAAGGCCGATGTAGCCGGAGGACAACAGCAGCAGCACCACCCTGTCAGCACCAACAGCAGCAATGTGGCATGAGTCACACACACACACATATATATATATATATATATATAGGAGTCAGACATGCACTGTTACACTCAGAAAGGAAACACTTATAATTAAAAAGTTCCTGAAAAATGGGTGCATGGTTGTGTGTACGGTGTGTGTGTGTGTGTGTGTGTGAGATGTAAATAAAAATAAACTCACAGCATTAGGTAGATAAGCAGGAGTGTATTGAGATTGGTGGCTTCCCTCTGGATGAGGACTGATCTGGCCCGGTCACTCACACTCCACACCCACGACATCCCTGCAGACGCAAACAAGATCACATGAGCAACGAATGCAACGTGCACTTACGATATTCACGCATGTCTCTGTGCACCACCGCATGCGTGTACCTGAGTACTCCTCTGCAGAACTCTCTTGCTCTCTGTGAGGAACCCTCAAGGTGGAAGGACTTCCATTCGAAACTGCAAGGCACGAGAATTGTGAACTTCACTGTGTGCTATTAAAAGGTCTAAGCTCTAAAACTGGGAAGCAATATTGGAAAGTTATATTAAGTAGTATAAAGGGTAACCAGAGCTTCACTGTGCTCCTTTGGATCTCTATAAGCCAGCAATTACAGAAATCCAAAGGATTGATTGTATATGTCTTTTCTCTTACCTCTGTTCAGTCTAGCAGGAGGGGGCTGCAGTACGAGGCCTGACTCCACACCATCCAGCTCTTCATAGGCATCGGTCAAACTGGACTGGCTGGAATTCTGCAAACACACACACACACACACACAGCTAGAACTCTATGGCTTCATTACAGTTCAACACAAATATGAATGTAAGATTTTACTCAGTAGTTAAAAGACAAAATCAACGCTGCTTTAAAAGTCTTATTTTAAACGTAGTTGAAGTTTTATTGAAAAATATGCAATTAATCTTGACCAAACCCATTCTAATATTATTAAAACAGAATGTCACTGAACCACCGGCCCTCAGATCAAAGTGCTTTCACACTCCAGTACTGCACCAGTACACACTCCAGTACTGCACCGTGACTAGAAAGAGCACACAGGGCGGAGCTCCTCACCACCAGTTTGCTGTGGTCGAAGCTGTTCTCTGCAGAGGAGAAGAGCGGGCTGCTGTTGTTGCTGCCGTTCTCCAGCTGGGGGCAGACGGAGCGCAGCAGCTTGTAACAGCCCTCACGGTTCCGCAAAGACACAAACACATACTGCAATACAAACACAAGCACGGTTCAGGAGGAAGGCCCTTCATAGCACTTTGCATAATAACAGTAATCCACTCCGACCTCTCTTCCAACTGCACTATTTATAAGCATTGGTGAGTTTTGCACTGTCATTAACAAGCACTCATATAACGGCACTCCTGCGTTTTCACCCTTTATGATAGTACTGCCAACCCAGCCAGTCTGGTCATCGGGCTCACAGTACTGCCGAGCCAATATAAGACCTTTGTAATGATGACCAAAAACTTAAATTCTACAAACATGCAGCTCTGCTGTTGTTTTGAGGGGGGGGGGGGTTAAAAGAACTAAATGACTAACTTCATTTAGTTACCTTCTAACTAGACTAGTAACCGTACTGTGATGAAGGTTTTAAATGTAGCTTGGTTACAGTACAGAAGAAAGGCTTCACAAATGCAGCAAAATCAGCGTGAGGTTGGACTGACCTTCTCTCGCGTGTTTGTGCGTATGGACAGGGCGTTTGGCACCAGCAGGGCAGTGTTCTGCTTCTTCAGAACATGAATATTAGACACAGGTATCACCACCTGAATAAAACCATAAGAACATAAAGAACGTTGAACATATTTGAGAGCTCCATCACTCTTATTCGAATGCTTTACTGCGAGCGTCTTACGGTCCCAGAGGTCTGGAGGGTTATTCACCTTGGTGGCTTTGAGGAGCACAGAGGAGTGAAAGCACACGTTATTTTCCGTGATGTAGAGGCGGCCGTGGTAGGGCACCTCTCTCTGGAGGGCACAGATGTAAGCTGGAAAGACACACACACACAGACGGTTACAAAAGCCTTACACAGCGACTGCAGTACTTTTATACAGCCTTTCTGACAGCTGCTGCTGCGCCGCCTCCACCCAGCCTTTGCTTAACCTGCACTATTGTTTAAAAGCTTTGGGTAATTAAGCTAAAGGTCAGTGCCAACTCTGCAAACAAACCAGAGCAAACTGCCTGGTGCCGGTACGTCTTCTAGCATTTGTTACAGTAACAATGCACAGGACACCCAGGAAGAAGGTGGGGAAAGTAAATACTATATACTATACAGAGCCACAGAACATTATATCAGAGAGAGAGAGGTGTGTTTTTACTTGTGTGTGTAAGTTTTATATACACACACATTGTGCTACAGATATCTTTTTGTAAAGGACTCTCACCATGTAGCAAGTCTTCGCTCTCGGGGATGTCGGGAAAGAGTTTGTGGAATGTCTTGTTGTGCTTGATAAAGCTCTGTGAAGAGAAACCCACATTTAACGAAACTGAGGTAAAAATCCGGTTCTGATTGCATTTTAAGCTCTATAGCCCCTTTGGGTATAGCCAAGATCTCAACATACACTGTTGGAGTTGATACTGTCATTCCTCTCCAAAGTCCGGTCTCCTCCCACTGTGAAAGACCTGAGGGCAAAGAAAGAAAAGGCCCATTTAGGTCTAAAACACCATTTACCTGTCTATTCAGCACCCACTCAACCTGGAGCTTCAGCAGCAGTTGCACTTGACGATTAAGCATAGACTCCAGGTACTGAGTGGTTAAAACCAAACAGGACTGGAATAAACTGAATTAAGGACATGAAGGTCTCTGTACCTGGGCAGGGCCGGCCTGCACAGACTTTTGCTCTGGTGCTGGAGCTCCAGCTGGGCCTCCTCTAGGCTGAGGGCCTTCCTGGGCTCCAGCTTCTTCTTCGTCGTCGTCTTTCCTTTCTTCGTCTTTACTGGGACGGTCCCGGACTCTGGCTGGTAGCTGTGGAAGAGAGGAGTGAGTTAGGCCTCCAAATTCTAAAACATGTACTGAAAGTATGCAGAACACCACAAGGAAGGCACTAGGGCTCGGCGATTAATCGAAATCGACGTTCAGAACCTATAATCGATCACGTTTCCAGGTGGATTATTTTGATTACTGTCCCTTTAAAAACACGACCGCGTGTGGAGTCACGTGACCCCACTCCCCGTTATGTTACGTTATTCCGTCGACGTGTCGAGCACAGAGAGCTTAAACAGAGACAACTGAGAAACTATGAGGGCAAATAAATAAAAAAATAATCGTTCATTAAATCGTAATCGAGTTAAAAATGTTCAATTAATCAAGATTTTGATTTTAGATAAGGACTAAAGGATGGGTGTCCTTTAGTTTCTGTAGTGGAGATGTCCATGACCTGTTGGGTTCCAGGCATTTCCCAGATTACTGTGGTTTTATTTTTCGTTTTATTTGTTGTGAAAATGGGACTCTTGTTTTGCCCAGTCAGTACTTTATATAATTTAACAATCTAGCACAGCTACCACTTTACAATACATTATATTATACTAACTAAATAAAAGAAATCACTAACAATGCAAAGTGATGATAACACAGGTTTAAAAAATACACACAGCACACTTCTCTAAACCAGTGTTTCCTGCTGATCTCAGATCTGCTCTCAGTGTGTTTCAGTCACATCCACTTTCTGAATGCTGAGTGATATTTGGCATCTGCAACAGATGCTAATCTTTCCTCCTATCCTGCGGAGACACACAGTCAGGTGAGCATATACTCAGGCTGACTGGAAAGGCTTAGATCTAATTGCACCAGTCTTTTACTGCCTAAAAAAACACATGCCGCCTCTTCTCATCTGAACATCTAGGCTACACTTCTCGCCCCTATCTCAGGCTCACGGCTCCTTAAGAAGTTTAAAAATAAGACTAAATAAAAATCCAGTCTATCCACTGCAGAAGCTGTATCAGCAGGTGGAATTCCTCTGGAGGTGTTGCTCCTTACCCGTTCACATGATTCTCCAATCTTCTGGATAATCTCAAACTCACAGACCTATTCATGGCACGTAATCCTTCTGAGTAGCAAACAAAACACACCAGGAGGTGCTTTCATGCCAACGCTGAGTAGTTCGTAAACAGATCGGCGTACTCCTTAAAACAATAAGGAACTCTGGTTAGGCCCAGAAAAAAGAAAAATCCAGCCGGAAAACCTGAGCCAATCTGTTCCTGAGTGCGGAGTGAAAGCAGAACCCTCACAGTGCAGTTTCTTGAAAGAGGTGGTGCGGAGCTGAAAGGTGAGACACTTCATGGCGTGATGTAATGGAACACCTCCAGCCACGGCACAAAACGAGCCGCACGCAAATCTGGCTCGCCCAGCGCACTCACTGTTTTAGATACCTTCACATTTTTCTTTGCTTTTATTTGGTCTGCATGCCAAACTCTTGAGGAGGGCTTTAAACTGGGCGAGCACAGGCAAGACCACAGCACGCATCCAGGCTTCAGGGAGGCGTAGGGCTAATGACAGACCCACCGCCAGGAAACTAATAAGCAGGAAAGAGTGTCGGGGATAAAGAGTGGGAGGAGTCTTCCGGTATGGCGGCTTCCTGTCGTCTCTGAAAAGCCGGTTCTGGGGAGAAATGATGTACTGAGATTTCCATTCCATGATTCAACTTCTTTCCCAGATCAGTCCTTTAAGGTGCATTGTGGGACGATAACTAGTTTGTTTGTTGTTTTGTACATCCCAGAGAATTTTAATGTAAACACTACTCTATCCAAACAACTACCTCATTTCTCTGCATTCAGTTTCAGTGCACCGCACTGCTGACAGCACCTGAACTGCTTTGTGATTGGTCACAAGTTTGACTTGTTAGATTTTAGACCAATTGGGTCCAAAAAGGGAAGAACACCTCCAGTGCAGGTAGAGGCTGGATGCGTTCTACACGGAAGTCTGTTGACCTGCTGGTTAAGAAAAATACTAACCTGAGGATGGGCTCAGATACAGAACTTTGCATTGAACAGAATGGTCCAATGCCTTGCACCACTGTTAGTCATGTAAGCTATTGTAGATCTTCACAAATTTAGTATAAAACACTGGTAGAGCAGAGAACCTGCAGTTCATTATAAAGATACTGCGTTGACGTTTGAGAGTGTTTTGAGGGAGTGTAACAGACAGCACTATGTGTGCACACTTCTGCGACGGCAGACTATAGGACTACCCTCCGTGCTCCTCAGGTGGTGATATAAGGTATCTCCCTGTGACCTCCCTGAAGGCACCAGGAAGAGGTCATCATATAGCGAGAATCAGCTGAATCAACCGGTGGACGAATGTCTGTCCTTGTCCCACTTCGGACCTAGAATCAGCCCATGAGCCCCTGAAGCAAAAGGAAGATCCCCCACAGCTCCTGTCAGGACTGATAAACTGACTCCAGACACAGTAAGAAGGAAAGTAGGTCTTTCCCTCGAGGAGGGGCTTAAACCGTGAGTGAGCCTCTCATTAATGGACATCAATTCAGCTGTGTTGGAAAACCTCCAAAAAGTTGACAAAGTAATAACCCTGGAGGGAGGGACAGAGGGAGGCA
>JBBPDH010014652.1:0-11063 GCA_037974565.1 Clupeocharax schoutedeni
ACTGAACCGCTTGAATTTCAATACAAACAAACAGAAAACATGGGGTGTTCTCAAACTTTTGACCGGTAGTGTATATTCATAAATTAGATGGAAATTAGATAAGCGACAATAGATCCTCACATACCAAGAGACTTGGTCCTTTCTATTGCACATAGAAACAGAAGAAGATGCTTATTTCATGTTTAAAATGCATTTACATAATTTCTTGGTAGATTTAATATATTTCGGAACACAGAAGAACAGGCTATTTTGCATATTCCAAGAAATCTATAGCAGCAAATATTAAATGTTGCTCAACCATTTCTGGGCCAGAAGCAAGCAATTTCTTAAAACAACAGAAAAGGTTCTGATTTAATATAATCACTGTTTACACATTAATCATAACAACCTCATGAGTGGCCCTTTGAGCATAAGATTATTTTATTTATTGTTGGTCACACATGGTGCATAAAAGCACACAGTGCTTTTAAGACAAATACTCGAAATAACCTTTCTTGCTTTCATATCAGACACAAGATACCAAAAAATCAAACTGTATAATAAATCAAAAATCATTTCACCCAACATGAGTCAATATAATACATATAGGTTATATTTACTGTACATCATACATAAGATCTATGTACTGTTGTTTTGCTTAAAATTCTTTCCACACTTTATGGTGGTGCATGAGCCTGATTCGCACATTTGGTGTCCGTCACCCCATGAGGAACCAGGCACCAGTGTGGTCCTCTTCACTGCCTGTGCGTCACTCGGATTAGTGGACTCAATGTTCTCCCAGTCTGGGAAAATACTCTCCCACGATGCGTCACAGAGTTTAGAGCTTTGTGAACTGCATCCTGTGGGCTGCCGAGCTCCTCTCAACGTTGAGGATGAGTGAGTGGCCAGTGCAGGACAAATCCAGCATTGATAGAACCCTCATGGTGTGGCCAGAAGCTCAGCGTGCTGGACTGCTTTTAATAGCCCTTCCCCACTGGGTCTATTATCCCACCGCAAAAACACAGATCACCACACTGGACGTCCTCTTTCCAGCACCCTCCGGAGCCAACGGGACCTGGCTCCTATTAAACGCGGGATCCTGGGGCTGGGCCAAAGCACTTTCGGCCCGGTGCAGGGGCCCGAGCTCGGCCTGCCCGTCACGCTTCTCACCCTTTTTCCAAACAGCTCCTGAAACCCTTCCCGGCCGAACCGCACAACAATAGCAGGCAATTTATGCTCCGCGCTAGAGCAGCCTGTGGAAAAAAGCTGCTTATGCTACTTTAAAGAAGGGGCATCGGGTGAAGCTGGGCTTATTTCACAGGCAAAACTATCATGGGCAATAGTGCAAAAGAGGATGAGGGAAGTGAGGGTGGAATGAAGCCTCCAGTTCAAAGTATTTAAAACTAAAAACATATAGATATATGTCCCTTCGGTACTGCGCAATCTACCACCTATACTGGTATACCAGTATTGGCATTACACTGACCTTATTGATGTAATATTGATCCTCAGTTTAACAGCTATTAATAGATAACAAATTCTATTAATTCTACTCCATGAAATAGTGGCGTCCCTGTTGCACTTTTTAAAATCCAAACACTTGACTTCTATGCTATGTCATATGCTGGCTGCTCCAGAATAACAAAAAAAAACAACATAAAACTAAATAAATACTATGCTTTGTGAAAAAGTGGTTGATACTTACTATACTATGAAAAGGCAAACTTTAATAACATCAGAAAGTATAACACATTGTGTAATGGCTCACAGTTACCCATCACATGGTGATTGACGACTTTTTGGGTTTCTTAAAAAAACCCTGACTGACATTTTAATCTCAAGCGCCTCTGAAAAGGCCAAAAATTGTGAGACAATTGTGTTTAAAGATTCCAGCTTGTTCCATTAATGCTCTGTTTAAAACGGTTGACTATGGTATTCATTAACCTTTTCAACATCTATAGTTTTTTCTTGATTTGCAGTGAAAGTGTAACAAAAGCATTAGTGACATAAATGCTAACAGGCTAGCCTGCTAACAGGAGACCCACCTCACCTATATCCTAAAAATTATTCAACAACCAATGAAAGGAGCTCCGGGATATTAAAGATTGAACTCTAAACATTATAACCAAGCCGACTGTACTCTACTTGACGGAACAGACAGCTAAATTAAGTTGATACAATACTGAATGTTTTTGAGAGCATGCTGAGGGTGTTGCGAAGATGTATAGAGCTGAACAGTGCAGAGGAGCGTCCTGGAGTCTCCCTCACACTGCAGTCTGCTGGACTGGTTCTGACAGCTAGCACAGCAGAGCTCGACCAGCCTGAGATTTTAATGAGAAAGAAGTATCTAGCAGACACAGCCGCTCTTCAGTGCAGGTTCACAGAATGAGAGAAGAAGCTCTCAGAAACCCACCATTTCAGTCTGGGGATGCCCACAGCTCACTGTCTGAGCTATATCTGTGCATGCCTTCCAATGGCACCTCATTTGTGTGAGTCCAGAAAACTCCTGATAACAAATAGACTCCTACACCTTGGGTTGCATTCAGTGACTGACAGAAGCAACAACAGCGGCTTAAGAAAAGACTACAAGCTATTGGTTAACGATTCTGATGACAATGCTTACTTAGGAACAAAACAATCAGCACTCGCGGTTACCATGAGCCTCTGACCTGCTTGTGTGGATTTCCGCCGGGCCTTCTTGATGTCCTCCTCTGTCTTGTTGCTCAGTTTGATCTCCAGCTGCTGCGTCTTCACCTCCAAGTCCTTCTGTCTGTCCGCGAGAGCCTTACGCGCCTACCGATTCAAGATAAGCCCAAGTCAAAGACATTATAAACCCTCAAATTACCCACATATAGAATTTGCCCTCATCCAACCTTATCATTCTTATATATCTGTGTTCTATTTTCTTTCCTTCTGTTGAATTTGGTGCATGTTGCCATCTGAACAAAACCGTATATCTCATGGAAAGAATAATAATGCAACACGTGAGGCGGCGCACTGATGGGTTCAGCCCAGCACCTCACCAAACCATCTGCTGAGGATGAGTGAGTCTGGGCACAGATACAGTAAGACTAGGTAGCTGTGATGCAAGCAGTGCAATCTGTTAAGCTCATGGTTGCTCACTTGAATTCGAGCAAAATATACACAGTTTGGGCTGGAGGTTCCAGAAAGTCATTGTAGTTTTGGTTTCTGTAAATTAATCAATAATTTCCCACAATTTCTCTATTATAAAGAAAGCTTTTTTTGGATCAGGAGGTTATTTTGCATTTTTAGAAAGAAATTTGCCTAGATTTAAGGCCACTTGGTTATGGTCTGAAAATTGTTACTTTGCCAATATTGAGAAATGTTGGCACCTCAGTGCCAGTGGGTCTTAATATTAGGGAGTATTTTCAATCATATTTTTACAAATAGTGAAAAAGAGTTGGCATAATGATGGATCTCACAGAGTTTAACCAGAAGGACAAGCACAGATCATACCTTCTCTACAGCAGCATAGCGACTGACCAGCTGTTTCCGCAGGTCAGCGATGTGGTGGTCATATTTCTTCATGTCCTTTTTGAAGTTGTCCCCTCTGAAAGTGAGCAGTGGCTTTTCCACCTCACTCTGGAGCTGCAAGGCAGAGACGGGCGGTCAGTGCAGACAGATGGATTCCACACATTACTCTCCTCACCGCCTCAGCAGCTTTCAGCTACTGCCCACTCAACTGTCCCTCAATGGCGTCAGCCGTGGACCTGACAGATTGTGAGGATATGTGTTTTCATGTGTGTAGGTGTGTATGAGTGGATGTGCTTTATCTTTGCATGTTTCTGAGTCTGCATACAAGTGTCGTTCACTATTGCTGGTAGTGGGGAATTTGGCACATACCCTCATCCAGAGTGACTTACAGTTATTAGTTACAGGGACAGTCCCCCTGACACAACTGAGGGTTATGTGTCAGACACAATGGTAGAAAGTGAAGGTGTGAACACTAGTCTCCATTTTTATGCAACGTACTGTGAAATTAATGATCAATGACGGTTTGCAATGTAGTATTTTAAATAAAACAAATATAAAAAAATTAAATAAATTGAAATAAAATGAATACAAAAAAAAACAACAACAATAATAATAATAATAATAATAATAATAATAATAATAATAATCCTGCTTGCTTTTCATTTTTACAGAATATTTGAGATAATATTCAAAATAAAAATGTAGTTAGAGCTATACTTCAGTGGCTGCTACCTTTGAGGAGAATTTAAGATGGACCTCTGCTTCATCAGCCAGACTCCTCTTCAGTTGTGCCCAAGCCTCTCCAAGAGTCCTGAACCAAGTCAGAACAGCAGCAGAGTCAAGCAAGGCACAGTACATCCAGATCTCAACACAGTACATTTCTTTTACGTGTACTGGCTGTAAAACATGGAGGGAGGGCTTACACTTATTTTCAGGTTTGACAGAATTTCAAATGTGAGATTAGAGTCAAATTTCCGTGAAAAAATAATTCCCCAAAATGCGGTTTAAAATCAGCAGTCAGCAATGAAGTCAGGCGAGCATGGATATATGCATAGATGCCTAGTTTTAATCATACATTCGCACCATTCATCATGGTGTACATGAAAGACAGCAAACAAGAGAACTGAACTGAATGAAATTAGTGCACCTTTAGCACATCAATATAGCATCTGCCACTCTTATGGCTCTTACATACCCTTCCTCTTGTGCTGCCAGTGGGATCTGGGAGAGCTTGGAGAGGTTCTTGGCGTATTCCTCTTCAATCTTTATTCTAGCGCACACAAAAGAGAGGATGCAGGACAGAAAAAAGGTCAGACTCACAGACCTTTAAAAAATGCAGCTTAAAAAATATTCTACCTCAACTTCATTGGGAAGCCCCAATCCTACTCTCAGTTGAAGCCCTGAGAGTAGGATTGGGCCTTTCCAAATGAAATGGCCTCCGCCGCTCAAGAGAAGAGGGAAACATGCATCAAGACTCTTCTCAGTCCTGGCTCCACAGTGGTGGAATGAACTCCCTCTTCTGGTCCGTTCGGCAGAGTCCTTCATGGTCTTCAAGCGTCGCCTAAAGACCCACCTCTTCAAGGAGCACTTTGGTGACTATGTCCCTATCCTACAGTTTACTTATTTCTTATAATAATAAAAATAATAAAATTCAGTTCCCTTCACTTATGTTCTTCTCTATGACTTGCGTTGTTCTTCTCTAGGGCTTATGTATTGTTGGGTTAGGCGTTGGCTAGTTATTATGTGACAGTTGGCTAGTTATTATGTTGTATAGATGCTCTGGCTGCAGTATCTTGGTTAAATAGTTGACTCAGATTTAAGCTGTTTTTCAGGTAAGAAACAGTTGTGGACTATGAGAAGTAACAACAGCAGCAGTGGTGACCATAAGAATAATTGTATTATACCATTGTATTATAATATCAGAAGTTATAAGGTCAGCACTTATTAGACTTATTAGCATGCATAAAAATACCAGACAATAATATGAGAAGTAACAGCAGTAGTAGCAGCAGCAGCAAAGACAATAAAAATAACAGTAAACCATTGTATTATTATAGTAGAAGTGATAATAGTAGTAATGAGGAATGTAGTATAGTAGCCATAATAATAATGATACTTCTACTAATAATAAAATGGGAGACAATAATATGAGATGTAACAATAGTAGCTGCAGTAGTAACTATAACATTATTATTAAAGTAGTAATAAGGTCAGCACTTATTAGCATTAATAATGCCAGAGGCAGTAGCCGCAGCAGTGACAATAACAACAGTCGCAGTAGTGAGGATTATAATAGTACAGTAGCCATAATAATAGTACTAATAATAATCATACATTTTGTTTTATAAAGTGACAAAGTCTATTTAAAGTGTATGTCACTATGTAGTGACAGCCTGTTTAAAGGAGCTGCAGAAGCTGGATGAAGTGAAGTGAAGCAAAGCGGGGAGGGGGGGGGGGTCTCTGTGACCCCAAGCCCCCCCACCTTTTGGCTTGGGCAAGGCTTCCGCGAGTGACAGCTTCTGTTCCCTCCTCGAAAACAAGAGCCATGCCTGGACCCCTTAGAACCTCTCCACCCTTCCTCCTCCTCCGGGATGGCAACGCATCCAGCTCAATTTTGCACAAACAGCTCTGTGCACAACAGGATGCACCTCTTTCACGTGCACGCTGTTTGCTCAGTGGTCCGGTGCACGAGACAGAGAAGGTCCCCCTCCTTTCCAAAAGCCCTCCGAGCTTGGACCCCCAGAAGACCCCCTCACCACCCCTTCACACACACCACCACCCAGTTCACGAGTGCACCGTGTTTCTGCAGCTAAGCTCGAGCTTCCCAGTGAAAGTGCAGCAAAACAAACCAAGCAACCAACAAATAAAGAGTTTGAGCCCCTTACCTTCAACACTCTCCTCTCTGTTTGTCCTCGTAATCCAGCCCGCGCGTCCTCGTGGTGACAGAGAAAAATCAGTGTCTCTCACATGGTGACTTCCTTGCAGACTCCTCTAAAGCCTCCCACCCTGCAGACCCTCTCCTGTCCCTCGCGAGCTCCAACTTCACGAGAACAACTCTGAACAGTCGCGTGCGTTTTTTTTGTATTAACCCCCTCTTACGGCGTGCGCGCGCGCTTATGTGTATCTCTTTCTCTCTGTTGATGTGTGAGCGCGCGCGTGCCTGCGTGTGTGTGTATGAGTGTGTGTGTACGCCGTGATCCCGTGCAGCGTGCGGCTCTTCGACTCCTGTTTGGTAGTGAAGCGCTACGCCTTCTCTGTCTCTCTCTCTCTACCTCTCTCACACGCAGTATTGTGTACCTCTCTCACTCCCTCTCGCTCACACTCCCACTCTCTCTCCCAGTATCTCTCTCTCTCTCTCTCTCTCTCTCTCTGTCTCTCTCTCAGCGTTGTTGACATTCTCCGAGTGACGTCACCTCCCCCTGCCCTCATTCACACAAAGCAGCGCGCGGGCGCCTGCGCCAACGAATATAAATAAACAAATAAATAAATAAATAAACAAATAAATAAATAAACAAATAAATAAATAAATAAATAAAGGAAGAAGTAGTGAATAAGAGTGGAAGAGGGAGGACGCAGCGGTTCTAAGATTTTGAATCGGACTTATTACAGCACCAGGAAATTGGGGGCGGGTGGGGGGTCAGCCTTACGGGTCTTTCTGCACCATCACCTACTGCTGCCAGGCTGCACTGTTTCAGTATATATGAGTAAGAATGGACACTCATTCATGTAAAACAGGAGTATGAAAAACTGAAAATTAACTACTGACAACACAGATAGTCACTAATAGTAATATAGTAATCATTACTGTTATATTTTAAAACAACAACAGTGTATATAACAGTATATATATATATATATATATATATAACAGTATATATATATAGCAATATATATATATATATGTATTATTATTATTACTTTCACTATTGTTATTATTAGTATTATTGTTGTTGTTATGAATTTGGATGCTAAATAGCTCCTATTGTTAATATTGCAGTTTTTTAATTAGTGACACTGGTAACAAAAGTAAGATGTTTCACAGGACAGTGTTAACCAATTAAAACAGCAATTGAATGCTTACTGGTAATAATATTCAGTTCCATTAGTATGAAGAAGTACACATGTAATGGCATGTAATGATGTAATCATTTTACTGTAATGACAGCAGTGAAATAGAACTATATGAGAAATGGAGAGAATGTCGGAGAGCACAGGCACACACTGTTCAGCAGCAGCCCACACACTCCAGCAGCTCTGGGTGGGAAGAGTTTCATTTAGAGTGGAGAACTTTTCCCCATGGGAGCCTGCACAGAATTAGGGATCGCGCTCAACTGTGTGTGTGTGTGTGTGTTTATGTGCGAGACTTATTGTGTCCTTCTACTGTCAATGTGGAAGCTGCAGAAAAACAACAACCATGTCAAGCTCTGGGTAGAGGGGCAAAGCCCACCAACACGGGGCTGAGGAGCAGAGGAACGGCCTTCTCTGGAGTGATGGAGCTCCATCTAACCCCTTAGTATGAACTAGACAGGAGTTTGAGATCCAGAAATCATCCTGACTCATCACCATATGTAGGCACACACACACACAGATACACAGAGACACACATATATGTATATATATGCAAATGTCTTGAGCCCCCTCATTTCTTCTCTTATTTTACTTCTAAAGATCCAGACGTTTGTGTATTTTAGTGTAGTCTTAAGGAAGTGTTCTCCAGGCTTCCTGAAGGACTCTCATTTCCAGTCCAGTCCCTGAACCTGGCCAATTCCAGAGGAATGTGTTTTGTTTGTTAAGACACTCAGTGCCCAAAATATGGATCATTAAAGCAGAACAAAGACCATCTAACTGTGTTTCAAGACTTTTGAACAGTACTGTATATTGCTCATTCTCATTTAAATCTCATTTCCATATGTTTTACATTGAAAATGGCTTAAAAGTTGAACAGAGCTTTTATGAGCAAATACACAAACTGTGGTTAACTTGCACCAACATGAACAGCCTGAGGATATAAAGGACATTCTATTCTATTTACTTTCTATTTACTACTGTTTTTTTGATGAGTCATTTCCTATCAGTCTTTACATTTCAGTAAGAGGACTGAACATTTAAAGTGAATATTTTCAGTCCCAGGTTAAATACACAACACAAAGGTGAACATAGCTCCTGTTTTAAAAATGTGCAAAAATCACTTCACATGTCACACCATTATATCTGGGTATCACTCCTAGTGAATGTGTGTGTGTGTGTGTGTGTGGTAAGGCGGTGGTGTGTATGGCAGTTTTGCTCTCCCGCCCACCGTGCTGGACAAACACACCCAGGTTTTATGTCAGGAAGTGTAATTAGAGGTAATGCAAACAGCATGCACTGCGTCTGAGACTCAGACAGGAGAAAGAGAGAGGGAGAGAGAGAGAGAGAGAGAGAGAGAGAGAGGAAGGAAAGAGCGAGAGAACAAGAACAGAATAAAAAGAAGGGAAGAGAAGGAAGAAAGAGAGAGAGAGAGAGAGGAGAAATAGAGAGAAGGGTCAGAAAGAGAAAGAAGAAAGAGACAGGGATAACAAGAAAGGAAGGCAGAGAGAGACAGAGAGAAAGATACTCAGAAAGAGAGAGAGAAAGAAAGTGAGACTCAGACAGAGAGAGAAAAAGAGAGAGACTCAGACAGACAGAGACAGATGCGAGTCAGCACTAACAGCACATGTTGGACTGAACTGGCCGACTGACCTCCTGCACAAACACCACAGACCTGCACGACACACACGTTCCACCCGGAGCCAAACACCCTGTAACCACTAGGGAGAGTATTTTTAACCATTCCTGCAATTTTCATTTTTAAATGTATGAGATGGTTGAACCTGGCTGACCTTACTATAATCATTCTGTTGTAACGGCAGGCTTTTCACTGCACCATATCATTCTTTAACAAAAAAAACCCAAAGAGTTAGCTATGAACTGAACGAAAATGTTGCCTGTCAGCTAAAAACAAAACAAAAAAGTAATAAACAAAATGTTTGCCACAAACAAAAAAATACCAAAATAAAATAAGTTAGACACAAACAAAACAAAAAGTTATGAACAAAAGTAAACAAAGTAAACAAGTTTGCTACAAACAAAAATAAAAAAATCAGTTTGATACAAATAAAACAAAAAGTTAAACAAAGTTTGCTACATACAAAAAACTAGCTATCAACAAAAATAAAAAAGTAATTTTGATACAACCAAAAAACAAAAGTTGAATATAAAAAAGTTATCAATGAACAAAATTTAAACAAACTGAACAGGTTGTCTGCAAACAAAATAAAAAAATAAATAAATACATTTATCCACAAACGAAGCAAAAGCAGAAGTATTTGCTGATATGAAAGTACATTTGATGGAATGTTCAGACTCTTTTCTTTTCTTGAGCTTTATTTTGCAGAACTGTTGCAAAACAGAAGAACCCTGGAGTGTTATCAGGGCTGTGATGAACTACAGCTGTGGTGCAATTCCTGATGATTCTCATATTCCGTTCTTTAAATGCAGCCTGAGACGTGAAATTCTATTACAAATTTATAAAAAAGAATATACAGTTCATTTCAGTTTTTCATTCCAAACTATGGATGCTTCTTTCAGACACCTGTATGAGGACTGAGACAAGCTCAGTTCCAGGGGGAGAGATAGGAAAGCAGGGAATCTGTGTTTTAGTGTCCTGGGACGCGTGGACGTGTGGAGACTTGTGCCTGATGTGAAGTGCAGCCTCGCTGTCATCTTTTCTGCAATTTTCCACACTTTATTTGCTCTCCAAGGCCAAGGTGTCATCATTAGGCTCCCTCAGTCATGCACTTTAATTTTCATATCAGAGGAATGCCTGAAACAGCAACATCTCAATGACTTCTCCCACACGGTCCAGCTGCTTTTTTCAAGGAAAACATTAGTTATGGACAAGTTCTTATCCCTGAATCAAGGACTGCATTCAGACTACGTGAACCAAGCTTACAGCATTAGAAGGGCATTTTTATTTATTAATTAATTTATTATTATTAGTAGTAGTAGTATTGTTATTATTATTTAGTGTTATAACAATAATAATAATTATTATTATTAGTAGTAGTATTGTTATTATTATTAATGATTATTATTATTATTAGTAGTAGTAGTGGTATTGTTATTATTATTAATGATTATTATTATTATTAGTAGTAGTGGTATTGTTAGCACTAATAATAATAATAATAATAATAATAATAATAATAATAATAATAATAATAATAATAATAACACCGCATTATATATCACTTGTAAAATGATATTACTTATTGTACATATTCATTGTACTTCGCTTATATGGGTACATATGGGTTTCTGGGGAAATAAAATGTAACTATCTCTGCATCTGTAACTGCTGACAAGCACATATCGGTGCCACAATAGTCTTGAGAATGAGCTCTTCTGGTCTAAAAAAAAGTGTGTTTACTTGATGATGCACCTCATGTGCATTTGTGGATTCCTTTATTTTGGCAGAACAAAAATGTATAGAAAGTAGGGGTGTGACGAGACGCTTTTCCCACGAGACGAGACGAGACACGAGACTGGGTTCACGAGAACGAGACGAGACG
>JBBPDH010014680.1:0-10000 GCA_037974565.1 Clupeocharax schoutedeni
TGTCTGTTATTATGGTTAATGGTCTTTTGCACGTTATTGTATGGTGTCCTTGTGTGCTAGAGGTGCCTATAAATAAAATGTATTATTATTATTATTAATAATAATAATAATAATAATAATTATTATTATTATTATTAGTATTATTATTATTAGTATTATTATTATTGTTATTATTATTATTATTATAATAATAATAATAATAATAATAATAATAATAATAAGTATTATTATTAACTTTAAGTATGTTTTGAATCAGAGGATTATCCGTTGGTTTTCTAAGTAATACAAAAGTGTTGAAATGAGTAATAAATCCTGCTTTAAACAATCAAATGCTTACCAGATCTCTATGAATGAAATTTGAGCTCTCCAGGTAAGCCATTGCCTCGCTCACATCCAGACACATCCCCAGCAGAACCTTCTGTGACTGACACCCTCGTCTGGAGCGCAGATAGTCTGCCAAGCAGCCGTTTTCCAGGAACTCAAAAACTAGGCATATTGGTGAGCGCTGCATGCACACCCCATGTAACTGCACCAGATTAGGGTGGGACAGTTTCCTTTTGCACAAGAAAGCAGGACAAACTATTAACTACCTGGATGTACTGGCAAGTGATAGTAACACATACTGTATGTAACACATACAGCTTGTTACTGAATAATGAAAAAAAAAAGAAACAATAGAAGCATTCTTCAGTTACAAAGAAATCAAAAAGTCACTACTTACGTCATGACTTTAGCCTCCTCTTTAAATTCCTCCTCCGACATGGCCCCGTCACGGACAGTCTTCACGGCCACTTTCTGGCCACAGAAGAAGCCTTCATAGACTAGGCCAAACTGCCCACTGCCCAACTCCTCCCCTAAAGTTAGATCTTCAGGGTCCAGCTCCCAATGTCCTAAAAGGCAAAGAGGCAGAGACACAGTGTTGCTATTCTGCCAAAGTCAATACACTCAATGACACATAAGTTACAGGTGTGGAAAGTTGTTGGGGGCTACAATTTGTCTCTCTGTCTGTCTGTCTATCTATCCTACAAATCAAAAATGCAATCTTTTTTAAATATTTGGACAAAATTTTGAATTTTACAGCATTACTGTTTGTTTTACATAATATTTTTGCATATTTTACTAACATGTTTACTGATATTTTGCAATACTAAGCTCAGCTTCTTGTTTGTCAAAGTGTTTTCCTTTGGCATGAAGAGCAGGAAAAGTATTTTCTAAGATCATACTGAAATTATTTTGGCTCAAAGGATGATTTAAAGTTTGAATGCTGGTACGTGCCGAAATCAGAACAAGGGAAGTTCAGTTTTGCATGTTTTTGCACATAGGCCAAGGAAACATGCTAATTTATTGAAACTTAAAAAGTTAGGAGCCCCTGAATTTATCACAGGATGTGTAACTATTATCATGTAATACTTGGGATCAGAACAGTTGTGTGAACTAAGAACAAGTAACATAACACTAACTTCCACATGAGTGAAAAATATATTGTAGTGAATTGTCTCCTGACCTGATGTGATCTCTTCAGTCCTGGGTGAATTCCCTTGGTCTTGGGAGACGCAGTGTCTCAGTCTTGTTATCAAACCTGCCACGGTGACAAAAACACAGAACCATAGAACAATGCTTATGTATAAGCAATCTAAACAGGTCTATATTATATATTTAAAAGTATGCATAGTTGTATATAAATGTGTGTGTTTTTCTTAATATATAAACATCCACAGTAAAGAATTTACCTGCTGCGTTGTGTTGGTGATAATGGATGAGCTCTGGAATTGTGCTGAACAAGTACTTTTCTGCCAGATAATATTTGTCATTTTCATCCTCTGTTTTTCTGATCTTATAATGCTTGACCCTGGGATACTTTTCCCCATTCGAGCTGCAAAGAGGCCATATTCAGAAAGAGAGTAACATTGACTTCATGCTCATGCACTTTGCACAGTGCAGTGGAAGTGAAGAAAATACGCATGAAAATATCAGTTTAGTTTCATAATAGCGTGCAGTTTACCCTGGAGCTTTGGTAAACACAGACACCGTGTAGACTCCTGTCTGCCGAGAGTCACGCACCATGAAGGCTCCTTCCTTGTTCTAATGACATAAGAACATAAGGCTGTCAGATTACATCTGAATTACACTGACTACCTATATCATGAAAAAACATTTTTTTAAAACAAGTGGTTGGCTACACAGTTAAACTCCCCAGTCCATTTGTCCAAATATGCAAATATAGCAGCAAAAAACAGTCTATTCTAAATTCAATGTTTTTGTAATAGATAATTCAGTGTAGCCCGTCCAGTTATACGAACTGTTGTGGTGCACACTACTATCAAATGAGGCATAATACAGGTCAACAAATGGAAACAAAGATAATTGACATACAGCAATCCTAAAGACACAGTAATTAAATAGCCTGTTTAATTATGAGAGGTAGTTAAATTAGATAAGATTAGATTTGATTAGATTGACTTTATTAATCCCACAATGGGTGGGGATGCTCTCCAGGTTATAGGAGACCAGGCATGGGCGAATTAACTGAATTTGTTTTTCAACAGATTTGATTCTGCCCGGCACCCTGCCCCCTTTTCACACCTCTCCAGATCAGCCACCCCCCCTCAGCCACTACAACGCACACCTCAGATCCCTGCACAGCACTCTGCCCTTCTTCCCGTTGTCACTGGGGCTCAGTTTCAGCTTCAGCCCAGTCAACACCCACCCACCTCTGTCACACTTTGGACCAAGTTAGGAGGGAGCTAAAAAAGACCAAGGCCAGGAAGGCCACAGGCCCTGATAACATCAGCTCCAGGCTCCTCAGGGAATGCACAGACCAGCTCTGTGAGGTTGTTCTGTTCATGTTCAACCTGAGTCTCAGTCTGGAGAGAGTCCTGGTGCTGTGGAAAACCTCCTGTGTGGTTCCGGTTCCCAAAATATCACATCCAAAGGAGACCTCCCACCTGATGAAGGCCATGGAGAGGACCGTCCTCCACTACCTCTGCAACCAGGTGAGCTCCCCACTGGACCCGCTGCAGTTTGCCTATTGATCTGGCATCGGAGTGGATGACGCTATCATCTACCTGCTGCACCGTGCCCTGTCTCATCTGGAGGCCCCTGGGAACACTGTGAGGGTCATGTTTTTTTTATTTCTCCAGTGCTTTCAACACCATCCAACCACCACTACTGAGAGGGAAGCTGGAGGCGGCATGGATGGACCAGCACCTGGCTGCTTGGACCATCAACTATCTCACTGACAGGCTACAGTTCGTCAGGTTGCGCAACTGTGTGTCGAATGTGGAAGTCTGCAGCACGGGGGCACCTCAAGGCACGGTACTCTCTCCATTTCGGTTCAACCTGTACACAGCTGATTTTAAGCACAACTCCCATCACTGTCACCTGCAGAAGTTCTCAGACGACACCGCCATTGTGGTTGTGCGTCCAAGGGGAATGAGCAGGAATACAGGCGGGTCATCACTGACTTTGTGGACTGGTGTGAGGGAAACCATCTGCTGCTGAACACCAGTAAGACCAAGGAGTTGGTGCTTGACTTCAGAAGGAACCCTGTAGCTCACACACCTGTGAGCATCCAGGGTTCGCTCATTGAGGTTGTGGACACTTTTAAATACCTGGGTGTTCACTTGAACAATAAACTGGTCTGGTCAACAAACACGGATGCCCTGTACAGAAGGGGCCAAAGTCGCCTCCACCTGTTGAGGAGACCGAGGTCCTTTGGCATATGCAGAGAACTCCTATGGACTTTTTATTACACAATAGTGGCCTCAGTAGTTCTCTACGCTGTTGTATGCTGGGCAGGGAGAAGCTCGGACAGGGAAAGGCTTAGCAAGCTTGTTAAGAGAGCTGATTCTGTCCTGGGCTGCACACTGGATACCACAGAGGAGGTGGCGGACAGAAGGATGCTAGTAACCCTATCATCCATTATGGATAACTCCTCCCACCCCATGCACCACACTTCAGCACTAGACTGTTACACCCACGGTGCAAGAAGGAGCATTTCCGTCGATCATTTCTCCCCACAGCCATAAGACTTTACAATACATCACTGTAGTGGCATACACATGTTTGTGTATATTGCTAGGTCTGCTGTTGTCATTTTTAAGCCATGTGCAATTCTTCTGATAATCCCCTTCCCTGTTCATCCACTTAACTTGCACTGTGTATATGCTGTTTACCCATATCCTTACTTATATTTATACAGCAAGAAATTGTTTATTGTTTTATATTGATCTTTCTTTGTTCTTTGTTCTTATATCGTTACATTTGTTCCTACAGATCCTGTTAAACTGTCTTTCTCACTACTGCTTCTGCTGCTACGGATCCTGTTAAACTGTCTTTCTCACTACTGCTTCTGCTGCTACGGATCCTGTTAAACTGTCTTTCTCACTACTGCTGCTGTTTCTAAGCAATTACCCCATTGTGGGATTAATAAAGTCAATCTAATCTAATCTAATCTAATTTAAAATGCTTTGTGCTTCTTTTTCATTTCAGCAAAACCATAACAATATTTCATGGAAACACTGCTTGCACTGTGATGTACTGTGTGTGTGTAGAACAAATTAAACCCATACTCAAGCAAAAGTACTGTTACTTTTGTGAACTATAGAACGTAAAAGTTATGAGAATGTATGCATTTACTAAACTCAAAATTCAGACTCTTACTCGTACCCTTACATGCACATGTAAAACCCCCAAAATGCAATACAGCTCTGACAGGAAACATTGCAGCCACACTGGTTTAAAGGGTTTGGATCTTGGTTTGAAATCTACGTGCACCTGCTGCATCTGCAGCAAACTGCAGGCTTGCAAAGAACCAGAAAAGCACTCCCTGCATCTGACAGATATACCCCATAGTGCACTGCAAAGCACCGAACTGTGAAAAAAGTGTTTTGAGTGAAAGACGTTTTACTCAGCGTCGCATTTTGCCATTTCAGTTGACTAAGTTTGTTATGACAATTCAAAATAACACCACAGTAAGATTCCATTTCACAGAAGCATTTACCTCTTTCAATAGCAACTCCTCAGCTTCAGCCCTGGTTATATCTTTGTTGTACCAACTGTAAGGATAAAGACAGAAAATCATTGTAGGATTACTTTAAAAATGATTTAACCGCTATACATAAATTCTACAGGATAAAAAAACATACAGTTCAAACAACTTACTCATAGTTCTCAATGCTGTTTGTGAATTTCTCAGTAATATACAGGCAAGGCACCATTCCAACGTTTCTGCAAAGAAAATTACATAGATTGATTGATAGAGAGAGAGAGTGTGTGTGAGAGAGAGAGGTTATAAAATATATAAATTATATATATATATATATATATATATATATAATATATGAAGTTTCATTCCAAAATGCTGTAATATTCATATAACAGTATTTATGCTAAACAGGTTTTCCAACAAAGCAGATAATACAAAGCACACCTTTCTTTCGTTGATACAGATACCATTAATCATACTATAGTATTAATATTTCTTGTGTTCATTATAACATCAGCAAAAACAACAACAATAAAACAATAAAACCACTGACAAGTGAAGTAAATACCATTGCTTGCCTTGTCACAATGACAAGAAATGGGATATATAAGACAAGAGAACAGTCAGTTCCTGAAGGCGGTATAGAAAACTGGCCAAGCATAAAGATCTAAGTGCCATGAAACAGAGCAAAGAGTGATGGCTGGACTTATGTGGTGTTACTGGTATGCAGTGGTTAGTAATGACTGAAAAATGTGTCAGAACGCATAGTGCTTCACAGCTTACTGTGTATAAAGCTGCGTAGCTGCAGCCTTTCACACAGTGAACTATTATGCCTGGTCTGCTCTGATGCATTTTTATCATAGCCAACATAATTTTTTTCAGTAATTTGTGATATTGTAGCTCTTCTGTTGGATCAGAACAATGCTTACCCACCATCAGTGGTTACAATGGGCATGTTACCAAAGAATTGGGCCATGAAACCATGGAGGAAAGTGGCCTATCTGATGAATCATGTTTTATTTTACATCATATGCACTCTATGGGAGTCTATGTGAGTCATTTACCCAGAGATGGCACCAGCATGCCTAATGGGAGAGGCAGTGTGTTGTTTTGGGAAATGTTCGGCTGGGAAACTCTGGGTTGTGGCCTTCATGTGGATTTTACCTTCTCTCGTATCACCAATCTAAACATTGTTGCTAAACAAGTATACTACTTCATGGCAGCTGCATAATGGCATTAGCCTCTTTCGGCAGGATAATGTACTCTGCCTTCTCTTGAATCACCCTGCAAAAATTGTTCAGGACCATGACAAGAAATTCATGAAAGTATTCAAAACTCCAGATGTCTCAGATCTCAATTGGCCCAATCCGTAGAGGCACCATATCACAACAATATTGAAAAGATCTGCTGCTAAAGTCTGCCTTCCAGATGCCACAGCACACCTTCAAAGGTTTTGTGAAGTCCATGCCTCGGCAGTTCAGCGCTGTTTTGGTGACATTAGTGGGGCATGTACGGTATCAGCCTGGTGGTTTCAAAGTTATGACTGATCGGGATATATTATTAAAAAAAATTGAGAAAGTGCCTGTTCATACCTTTATGTCAAGCAAATGAACACTTAATTTGTTTTTCCTTAATATGTTACTTACAACCACATAAAAAGCACATTTTCCAGCCTCATTCACAATAAGTGATTTTTTTTCAAATAAATCCAATTATATAATGATATAAAGAACTTGTTTTATCTCAGATTAACAAACACATGGCAAACACACCCATGGATCAGCATAAGCAAAATGAATCAACAACAAGAGCACTCTCCTGTGTTGTCTACTTTGTCAGTGATGTGAATCTTACAGTGGGAGAGGCATCGAACCCAAAATATCAATTTCTTCTGGCTTTGATTTCCCACTGGTCTATGAAATTTGATTAGCAATGAAGTCCTATTTAAACAAAATATATAATAAAAGCTCAGCAGTAGAGTACTCAATGTAACTCCAGTGATACAGGTCCTACCAATGAGCACTTCTCAGAAGAGAAAGGATGCTGATAGAATGATATAATGGTGGTTAAACTAAAATCTGTCCACTGGACAGTTCTTGACCACCAGCAAAATATCCCTTTCTAACCTACAGAGAGAAGCTTGTTCTGTCATCTTCAGAGGAAATATATAAAATGCAAGGCAGCATTCACACATAACAGTCATAATCTTTGTATAATTTCACTTCTGACAAACATAACATACAATCTTATGTATGATTAAATGGAAGCTTCAATCCCTGAACACTGTAATATTTTTAAATAGTTTTGTTGCAAGACATCTTATTGTGATGCATACCTAGATATAAAGTTAATTTAAAAGGACTATAATAATCAGATACGTATGAAGCCAAGAAGGCAGCACGACCTGTTCAGTGCAACTGTCATTTAACACCTTTGCTTTCAAGTGACATGAGTGATTTTGGTCCCAACAAATAGTTTGAAATGTATCCGCAATCAAGTAGTTATTAGAGGTTAGGATTCAATATCAACAACTTGTGTCCTCATCCCAATGCAAACTCTTCTGCATGTTCAGATTAAGAAATTTATGTAAACATATACTTAAAGGTCAGCAGTGGGAAGTTCATTATCACACCAGTGACACAGCAGTGACACACCATTTCAAAAATGACCACTTCTTTCAACATAAAAGATGCATATAGAATAATATGGGGTTCAAACTAAATGACTTGATATCTGAAGCTAGCTATTTCATCCAGAAATCAACTGTAAACTCTTCTGTAGATTAGGAAGTTCAGAAACTTGACAGATACAGCTCAGACACAAGGACACACCTTCGGATCAAAGGGATTTTTCGCTTCATTACTTTTCACTTACTAGAGAGCATGTGACTAATGTAAAGCTGGTCAAAAGACTGTATTCTCTGAAAACTACATGACACTGCAGAAGGTCTTCAAATTTAAGTAAAACAACATTTATAACTGATATATACAGCTATGTGCAAAGGTTTTTGGCACCTGGGAAACTTTTGGAAGATGTGTTTTTATGTGATTTTATGTTTTTTTGATTTTAAGTGTGTGTTCATTGAAAGTCTTCACGTCAGCCGGTATTACTTACCATTAATTACATGTAATAGTTAAACTACCTATACTGGGTAATCAATGCTTACGTTAAAGCAGCCCAGGGGTGAATAAAAGAAATCCACAGAATAACTATGGGCATTAAGGAGATAACTGCAATTACATCTGGGTTCTTCTAACCATTTCAGAAGATACCAAATCTTCTTAAAACATAACACCTAGTTCATTTGTATTTGTTCGCATTTAATAACATGCCCCGTGGTGTTTTTCCAAGCCAAAACATTGACTGCTGAGACGGTTTCAAACTATTTGCTTGGGTATATTTGTACACAGTGTTTCAAAATCCCATTTATTAGCGATAATCTAAATAAAATTAACATATTGTACTTAAAGGCAATGAAATGAATGTAAGCGTATTCATTTTTATTCGTTTTGCATCAAACCATAAACTGATGCGACAATTTCTTTTGAGTTAATCCAGTCAAAACCAAAGTGACCTCAGTGGTTTAGTTAATGCTTATTAATGGTTAATGCTCACACACAATCCAATCATAAAAATGATAATATTCATAATAACTAAACCCCACTGACAAGTCTGAGTGTGTGATATTGATTTAAGCAGCCTGGGTAAGGTGTAGAGGTTTCTACTTCGCTGGACGTAGGGGCTACGTCAGGCCTCCATATACAACATGCAGCCTCAATGAAGGACATTCCTTTCACTGAAGAGTACTCAGCAGCTTTTAGAAAAAGTGCCCAAAGAAATGCACACAACAAAATCTATGTATTTACCCGTCTTTATCCCGGACAGTCCACCAGTTGGGTTGTGAACAGTCAATGACAATGTACTCCTCATCTTTTTGCAGAGCAATGTCCGTTTCTTCTTCAGGACTGAAATTCTTCTTAGCAACCACAATTTTCTCCTCTGTGCTGGAGAATCTCCTCTGCAGGGACAGACAAACAAGTGAAAAGGCTTGTGAAAAGGCATATTTTATTCATGAAAGAAAAATAAGATATTTGCATGATTCATATATAAGCATAAATGTGCTTGTGACCTACCTGTTGACCTGGTGTTGGAGGGAGGGGTTTTTTAGAGGCTGTCGCAAGAAAAGAGAATACCTGCTATTTGTGAAGATAAGCCTCTGCAATTTTAATAAAGACTGTAGGTTTATTATTTAACCATAGACTGATTATTTCAGGAAATACATTAACTGGAAAACAGACTAGAGAAAACAACGAAATAAGCCAACCGGTTCCACTGGGGAAGTATTCACTGCAGCCTCGGGCCAACTTTTCCGTCTGATAGCAACACCTCCATCGTCCATCTCCCCAGAAATCCGGATGGTAAGTCAAAGATAGGGTGTTTTGCTTTGTTTCTTCATTAATGACACAAAAAACAAGACGGGGACCAGTTAACCCAGTGAGAAGATCAAGAATTGAATAAAAACTATTCTTTAATCACAGTGCCTTTGCTTGCTTGTTAATTTCAGTCTGGAACAGCTGCTTACCCTCTTTAAGAGCTCTGACCCACTTCAGCCTGGTGTCGTTGTCTGGTGCGAAAATGTAAAGGTAGTAGTTATCATAGACGACCTGTAAACAGAGCAAAAAGCAATAAGTTATTTTTCTAAAGCGCTCAGCAGCAAGAGACATCAACAAATGATATCCTTGAATTGTAACGACTGTAACGATTGTAAACGTACCACCACATTTAAAATAAAAATCAATTGTTTGGTTAGGCCTATCACATCAATGTCAAGCTAAGATTCAGAGAAATCTCACCTGGAAAGGATATTTATATTCACAGGGTATTGGAACATCACTTCGCACAATCTCCACACATTTGATACGGAAAAGCTCGATGCAGCCTTTCTGAATCGGCCTTTTCTGAAGTAACATCAAACATATCACATCATTATCTTCGGCACTTACATATTCATTC
>JBBPDH010014699.1:0-11061 GCA_037974565.1 Clupeocharax schoutedeni
CCTCAAATAAAAGCTGACAGTCTGCAGTTAAAGCACATCTTGTTCGTTTCATTTGATATCCATTGTGGTGGTGTATGAAGCCAAAAATGTTAGCATTGTGTCGATGTCCCAGTTATAGACCTGACTGAACATCCATTTTGTTTACTGCCCCCCACAACCAGTGTACCTACATGTCTTAATGTTTTAAGTAATGCTGAAAAGATGGTGGTAAATCTGAAATTCCTGAGTGTTGTTTTTGCTTTGTCTTCGATGTACCTCTCCACAGGAAAGTACATTTTAGGACACAAGCTTGTCTCAAAGCTTTCGAATAACAATGTCTCAGGCATCGGGCCTCATATTCATAACTAACTCATTCAATAACTTTCTTGGAGGTAGCTTTTGGAGACATTACACTGTTTAGACTTTGGGTTCCTGTCATCAATTCTGTGAACAATTCTGACTCAGTAAGGGTCTGTACAACTTTCTAGGAATGAAAGTTACATTAAACCTCTGTAAACCATTTTGCTTACATTTGTTACATTTGAAAGGGTTTTTTTTTTTACAGAATTTTTGAAAAGCAGTTTAATCAAATTTTAAGTTAGCAACTAATTTTAGGCAATCCACACCATTAAGAGGCCTGAAAATAATAGACATTCCAGTGTAATTGTAACACCATTGTTTGGCAAATTGCAAATAATTATGTGAGTAATGTGAGTATGACTTTGTGTACGTATATACTTCAGGCCTCTGATGTGACCAGTGTTTATCACAAGTTTGAGTTACAGGTTAATGCCCAAGCGTTTTCATTATTATTATAGGAAAACAGCAGATAAGCAGTTTCCTCTTGAATCATTAAGGTTTATTCCACCGTTTAGAGACCTTGAATATAGGCTGTTGTCTTTAGACAGAGTATCTTTTATCTGCATTTTCCTTTACCTTGCAAACATATAACTATGTGACACAAGAGGATATATGTGATGTTTTTAGTGATGACACCCTCCTTGCAGTAATGGCACCTGCAGGGACACAGTTAGAGGTCCCTGTGCCTGAGGTGGTAAGCAGCAACAAAATCACAGTAGTGAGGTCCCAATGATAAGCCAGAAAGGTAGACCAAAAAAATTAGGGAACACATTTTGACTTATTTGGCATACATCTGTTATCAGGCCCACAATGGTCAGAAGAAATATCAGGTGAATCTGAGGAGCGGTTCAGGTCCTATCCAGGTGATGCTGATTAATAGAGAGACCAGGGGCGCCAAGCCTGTGATGTTCTCCGTCCCACCTCCAGACGATGTGTATCATATGCCTGCTCCCCCCAGCGCACCAGCAGGTCTGCAGAGATGCCCCCACTCCTCATCAGAGAACTGCAGTTTGGAGCAAGAACATCTGAAGAGCCCAGCAACCAAGCACCCACTCACACCCCCCTCCGATCCAGATATTCATATGGGTCTGCTTAATATGCTACCTAACATTTTTAAGTTATGAAAAGATGTAACTTTTTTTAACACAGTTTGGGCCAATTGACTGTAGAAGAATTTTGTTGTGCTTACTTTTTGTCTTCCCATTTATAAGAGTGTCACTCTGAGCCACCTGGCTGCCAGTGTGTATTGATGTGGGAGCCCCTAGTTGGAGTCAAGGCATTAGTGCAGCAACATGGAGCGCTTGGAGGACAGGAAATGCAGCCCATGCTGGAGATGGAGAGTCTGTTCAGAGTCAACACTGTGGACCAAATGAAGGAAGTAAAAGAGGAAGTGGGTAAGGACAATCATTATTCCTAGCCAGGGGTGGACTGGGACAAAAAACAGCCCAGACCACCCATCTTTGCACTCCCATAAATGTGTATACCAACAAAGTAGTATTCAGTAAAAGTAGTGTTCAGTAAATTGTGAAGTCAAAAATGTAGTTGAATATTTTAATAAATATTTATGTATGTGTGAGCGTGTCACAGAGAAAGAGAGTTTTTAAAAAGTGTGGATGTCTTTCATGTCTGTATTTTTCATAAATATCTACAGACATGCCCAAAGGTTCTTACTGTTAATGCTGATAAATGGTGGTTATAAAAGTTATGTTCCCATTTTCGATAAGATGATTTAGTTCAGCATGGAAGACGGAAAAGAATGAATCATCAGATAATTGTGAGGCAGTGGCCTTCTCTTTGTTCCTAGCAAGATGGTTAATCTTAGTCCATGGGAAATCAAATAAGCCCCCACACACCATAAATGGGTTAAGTATTGCCAGAGAGGATCAACCAAGAGGTTTCTTAAAGTTTGGAAGCCATTTCTGTCTTATGATACTAAATATAAACCTACAAATGTATCATAACTGGTGGTAAGCACTCATTTTTATTATATATTGTTATATATATTATATATTTATGTGTAAAATGTTCTTGTCTGCTCTTGATGTCCTACAGGTGCTGTTGATTTCATAAATGAGCTCATGTCATCAGATGGTAAGTTTAAGATACGTTTCAGATTAAGTCATATAAAAGGACTGACAGTCCATGAACAGAATCCTGAAAAGTGTCCTATGTAGATATTTGCTGTTTAAAAATGCTCGGTTAGATGAAAACATGCAAATCTTGAAAATTACATTTGATATGACTCAATCAAAACTGGCCAACAAATGTTTTGTTTGATGCCTTGCATATGATTACATAAGATTACCTGCACAGTGCAATTGGTTAGATGTAACTGCCCACAGTGTTTTTTTCTATTGCAAAGTGATGTACATTGTCATTTAAACTCTCAAACTATCAACCCGCTTAACCAGGCAAGAGATTTTTGCTGTTTTTGCTGGGGCAGCTGGTAGCCTAGTGGTTAGGGCATTATACCAGAAAGTCCGGGTTCGATTCCCAAGACCGCTAGGCACCGCTGAGGTACCCTGAGCAAGGTATGGTCCCCACTCACTGCTCCCCGGTCGCCGTGTTCATGTTCATGTTCACACTGTGTGCTGTGGTGTGTTCACGTACGACCCAATGATCACTTTCACTCCACTTGATTACATCTCAGCAATCGTAATTGACAAACCCAGTATGAACTATAGGTGTTCATGATTTCTGGATACTGTTCCACCTAGTGCTAGTCTAAAATTTCTCAGATTCTCCTTGTGATCAAATCGGAAGTTGCTGACCGTCTTATTAATGAGCCTCACTTTCAAGGGGGGAAAAGTCTGAGCAGAGAGGGTCTAGAGATTCTGTTTGTGCAAAAATGAAGGAACCTGTTTACATGCACACATGATATTCTATGATCTGTAATCACCCAAATGAGGATGGGTTCCCTGATGAGTCTGGTTCCTCTCAGGGTTTCTTCCTGTCGCCACCTTAGGGAGTTTTTCCTCACCACTGTCGCCGGTACTCTTGGCTTGCTCATCAGGGGCACACATTCATTCACACACACACATATTTACTTCACATTTATTTCATTTTGTAAAGCTGCTTTGTGACAATGACCATTGTTAAAAGCGCTATATAAATTGAATTGAATTGAATTGAACATGCCTCACATCTTGGTCACAGTAGAGCACTTCTTGTGAGTCTGCGTTTACGTAGTTGCACCTGCACTAATTCATTTTCATTTCTGTAGTTTTCCCTCTGCTCCGACTCTCACCCAGCCCAGCCGTGGAGTACAGTTTCAACCTTGATGACAACGAGGGAGTCTGTGACCTGTTTGATGTACACATTGATCATTATTAATAAATCTATTGATGCTTTCAATAGATTTTGGTATAAGCAGCTTCATAACCTTGTTTACTTGGATATTAACATTCCACACATTAGTATCCAAACTCATCATCACTGGAATGTTCTCTATGCAACACACAGCTAGATGTTCCGAATCTTTGTTAGAATTTGGTTTGATACATTTGGACATGAACCTGAGGTGAGTTTTTGCCTTACCCTTCTTTTATATATCCTTTCAACATGGATATAAATTGTATAGGTTTTCCTGTTCTACTGTACATAGGACACTTAACACGGATGATCATTTGTTTGTATTTATATTCTGTTTTGGTTAATGCTTGTATGAAAAATGGTGCTGCCTCGTTTCAGCCTCTGAAGTTAGAAAGAACTACAGTTTAAAGGGATTTTCTGTGGGAATTAATTTGCCTAGCTGGTTTGTTGCACCTAATTTAAAGAGTCCAAGATGGGCCAATGTTATGCTGTTAAACTGCCTATAACCTATGGATCTATAACGGACCAAAGAATTGTGCCATTGTCTAGTTTTCCTTTCCTTTTTTGTTGGTTTGTCTTTTTGTGCACATATTTTGAAAATCAGTTTTATATAAAACACTGTTGCGTAAATGGATGGTATGATCTTTCATTTGATTTTTGTACACAACTCAAATCAAAACAACTTTATTTGCTGATACCGTGTAAAGTACAAACTGTGTGGCCACAGATCCTTGACAGTCTTTTCCGTAACTCCAGACAAGTACATCATTCCTGTGTCATTTTTACCATTCTTAAATCTTGCTGGCACTTTGTTTAGACGGACTATGACGGAAGGGCACTGTCAAAAAAGATGTGCTTTTAAAAAGTTAAAACTTTAAAAGTTTACAAGTACAGTGTCATTTCGTGTTCGCAATTTCTTCTTTACAAATACAACTACACATCCGTGACTTTACTGTTGAAAACACCCTACATTATGGGCTCACACAGGCATTATGTATTGAGCAGAAGTTACATCAATTCCACAAACTGCACGTGCGTTCGATGCAGAATGAAACCAAGTCGTTTGTTTACATAATTTCATATCTTCTATCACCAAGTATTGATGAGGCTTCCTGAACCAATGTGGTTTTCAACATAGACCTTACATTGACGTCCATTGTTTCCCAGTTGACGTCAGCGCGTCCGACATATTGCTGGTCGCAAAAGCGACATACGTAGAAACGGGGTTTTCTGAAAAAAATGTGTAAAACTGTATTGTTTACATAAAACAGATTTGGTGTGACAAAAACTTCACCAATGTCTGAAAGTCAAAACAGTAAGACATGATCTGGAAATCTGGTCTTTCTTTTAGCTGTGAAATGATCCACTCCCTGACAAAAATAAGCCTTTGGTTGCACATAGGCTTAAGAAATAACTGAAAAAATTCTCTCACACACACAAACACTGGGCCGTTTTCCTGGACTATACTCTGCCCTCCATAATTATTGGCACCCCCGGCTAAGATGTGTTCTTTAGCTTCGAATAAATTCAGTTTTGTTCTAAATAATTTAGGACCACAATGAAAAAAAGAGGAAAATCCAACCTTTAATTCAAGTGCATTTATTCAGTAAGAAATAATTATTTTACATCAAATCATGTGTGCCACAATTATTAGCACCCCTGATGTTAATACTTTGTACAACCCCCTTTTACCAACAAAACAGCACCTAATTTCTCCTATAATGTTTCAGAAGATGGGAGATTACAGAAAGAGGGATCTTTGACCATTCCTTATTGCACACACTCAAAATCACCCAGCAATCTGCTTCTCTCCTCTGCAGCTCACTCCACAGGTTTTCAATGGGGTTGAGGTCTGGGGACTAAGATGGCCATGGGAGGCGCTTGATTCTGTGTCTGGTGATGTTTAGGGTCATTATTTCTGTGTAGATTTGGCCAAATGTTTAGTGTTATTATCTTCCTGAAAGACCCAGTGAAGATCCATGTTCAGCTTTCGGGCAGAGACCACCAGATTTTGCTTTAAAATGTAGTATTTCAAAGTATTCAGTGTATTTCCGCTGAGATGGTAGTGACATTAATAAAACTATATATGAATGTGTATGATTAGGTCTTTTGGCAGGAATTGACCACTGACGATGGCTAAACAAAATTGTGGCTCTAATATCTGACTCTAGAAAGTCTAAAACGGTGACCAGAGAGAGCAGTCGCCACTGTGTACTGTTAGAGCAGTGTTCGTCACAGTTCCCGTTCTCGGCCACTGGGGGTCGCTGTTGGACAAGGGACTTTCCTCAATCCCACACCTGAACTATATAACCTCTATTATTGCCTCTCATACCTGAAATGATTCACTTTTGTCTACAGACTGCTTTCCATTGGTCCTCACGTTTGTCTCCTAGGAATCCTAGGGTTCTTCCTTGTGTTCAACGTTGGAGCATACTTTCCCTAACCGCGGGCCTTCTCCCTCATCTTCCGTTCGCCTTCACCTGCCCCTCTCTTGTTATAGTTTCTGCTTAAATTAAACTTTTTGACTGAACTACGAAACTCTTTGAGAGCTCTGTTACGTATTTAAATAAAACAGTTTGACAGTATAACAGTACATGAGTTTATATATTTTAGTTTATAAACTACAAAAGTTTATAAATATAGTAATATACTACTAACTTTTTAGATGCTTTACTTTTGACATGTTTATTTGTTTTCACAGGCAACAGATTTGCATCTTTGTTTAATCCTACTAAATGAAGAGCAAATGATAATTGAAAAATTAAGTAGATAAAAAATAATAAACTGGCGAGCGTGAGAAAGAGAGACGACAGACAACAGCTTTGAGCAGCATGAATTCAGTAAGTAAAACAGGGTCCACCACGCCACCTACTGGTCGCACCCCTATTATAGACAACACTGACCTAAATGAACTGTTTCGCCCACTCCCTCACTCCCCTAACCAGCGTTCATGGTGAGGGTGACTGACAAAACACAGCTCCAACACAACAAATGCACACAGAGAACACCACCAAGACGCACATAAATCCCCAAAACATAACCCAACATCCCACACAGTTACATTTACCCCACATAGACCCTTAAAAACACACATTATCCGTCAGCTCGTCATAATACGTTACCTTTGGGGAAAATGTATGATAAAACAGTAAAAAATACAGTAATTCTTTTTCTCTTTTTTTAGTAAAACTATTAAAGCATTGTGTTATGAATTGAATTGTGTATTTACAAAACTCATGAATTTCCAAATGTTTTTCTGAAGCCCTCTTTTCCAGTGCTGTGATCAGAGTAAGAAAATGAGTGTGAGAGCTGGAATGTAGAGTGTGCTTTGGCACTCTTTGCCATTGCTTTAAGCAGCTGACTGAATATACATGTGACTCGTCTTAGCTCTGTCTGAGAGCTGCGGTATGGCAGATAAACAGCGTGTGGATTATATAGCATACAGCATTACTTTTAGGGAGTGTGTTATGCACAGAAAAGCTAAAACTAAGAAATTGCGCAAAGAGTGTACTTTCTCCAAAATACTTTCATATACAGTACTATTAACATATCTGCCATTTAGTTCAAGGTCGTCTGATTCTGAACATCAATGGGCTCAAACAGGGCGAAGATATTCCAAACCAAGAGCTAAATAATCCTAAAAGTATGTTTTAATCCCGGCATTACGAAGAAACATGCATGTGTTTAGGTTTAGTGGTTAGCTCTTCATGTCACAGCACAGACATATATAGCATTTAGTCTGACAGAGTGGATACATCAGCGAAAAATATTTAGACAGGCAATAATAATAGCTTTATTTCTACAGAAGATACTCTAGAATCCATGTGGTGAGAGGATGATTCACACCCGTGTTCACCAGCTGTGTACTTCGTGTACTTTGTAGGTAGGATTGTGTTGAAGGCACTGGAGAAATAGCGAACATGATTGGCATAATGCTCCCAGTGTTGAGGTCCTTGGGATTTTGTGGGACTTGTGCTGCACAAGTTGCACAAGTTGCAGTTTCAAAGCTGTCTCCCCATCAGGCTAAAGATGCTCTTAAATATCACACACAGTTGATCTACACAAGCTTTGAGCTGATGCCATCTGCACCCACCGCCTTCCAAACATTGACCCTCCTTAGTTCCCTCCTAACCTGGTTTGTTGAGAGAGACCGGCTGTGTATCACTGTGTACTGCAAGGTTTGCTAGAAGTCTCTCTATAATGAAATATTTCAACAGTGTCTCGTGGCCAGAAACTGAGCACTGGTGAAAACTGACAAACTAGGCAGCATTAGCTGAACTTTCATAGATAACTTTATATCTGCAATGTAGACCCGCAGGATACATGTGTCTAAAAAGTGAACAGTGAGTGGACTTTGATCACTATGACAGTAACACAATATGAATGGGTGGGTGGGCTGTCCTGTAAAATAAAAAGGGAAACAGGGAGAGAAAATTCTTAGATCAAGATATAGCTAAAAGGAAAAGCTATATTGAGTTTAACAATATTGTTTTTAATTAAATTTAGCAATAAGGTACATCTAAGGTACAACAATAAGATACATTTGTGGTATTTGCAGTAAGTCCATTGAATAAATATTTATTTTTAATGACTTAAGAAGCAGACAAAGCACAGCACACAAGATAATGATGAAATTATGTATATTATTAACTCCGATGTCTCCGATTATTCGCTCTGATTGGCTGACACGCGACTTAAACGCTAAGGGGCGCTCGTGGGTTTGGGGTGAATGAGAGGTCTGCGGTCTATTTCGTTCCTCGTCGTACGTGGAAAAGGGACTCCACATACAAGGATGATGGCCATCGATTAATCTTGCGGATACTAAGTCGGCTGAACACAGGGGCGAGCAGTACGAGACGCCGGTGAGTTGTTGGTACAGTTAACCAGCCAGACTTTGTTTCATTTCAGTTAGCTCAGCAAACGTTCCCTTTTAATGGCAAAAAGCATTAATGTTTTTTAAAACATTTTTGATTGCATGTAGGAGTCAATGTTGTGTCAATCAAAAGGCAATATGCTACCGTTATACTGGCTAATTCTACACTCTGGTTCAGGAGGTTACGTAATTAAAGCATAATATAATTTAGCATTTGGCATTACGTTGTTACAACAAGGCTATAAAAAGACCTGTTTAATAGCGTGTCACACAGCGTGCTGTCGCGCACTGCCATTATACCTCAAGGACGAGATAGGCGCTGCGGTTTCTCGCGTTGCTGGTTCAAGATGTCGTGCCAGACTGCAGCTTTTAGCAATGTGAGACAAAAAAACAGCACCCTGTCAGGACACGTTGGTGCCAATAGTTTAGCAGTCAACTGGAAAAAATGTGTTTCTTAAAGAGGTGGGAATGGCAGGGGGTGGGCAGAGTCAAAGCTGTGTAGAACTGCAACAGAATATGGCACCTTTCTATAATACATTTATCTTAGCCTGCACAGAAGTGAACTGGGGGTTAAATTAACTCGTGTTTGTTTTTCCATGCAGGTGGAGATAGGACATCGGCTGAACGGTAGGATTTGAGTCATGGGGCGCAAGCTAGATCTATCTACTCTGACCGAGGAAGAGGCAAAGCATGTTCTACAGGTGGTGCAGAGAGACATGAGATTGCGCAAGACTGAAGAGGAGCGACTGAGGTCAGGCAGACTTTTCCAGTGTCATTCTTTTAAGCCTATAATGTGGAGTGGTGGGGAAGACAAGTTCGCAGTAGTGTTAAATTACTATACTATTGTTGTCAGCTAGTATTTTGACCATATCTTTAGCTTTTGAACCAAATGTCTCCAAGATGTAGGGACATATAGAAAGTTGTGTCTGAAGACATATACATATGTTATAGTGTGACTGCTTTACCATGAACAGCTCTTGATTTTGCATTTCCCATCATTCTTCATCATGCTTTTCAACACAACACAAAGGACAGGAAGAGTCCTCCCTTCCCTGTCTGGCTGCAGCTTATTTCCTGAGACCAAGTCCTCTGAACTTTGTAGGCAGCTAATATGTGTCCTTCATTCATGAAAATAAATACGTTCAAATAATTTACCTGTTGCTTTAGTGCGCCCATGTAAGTAATAATAATGCATGTATTAATTTTTCAGCAAATCTGAACGTATAGTTCGTCAGATGTGTCCAAGATAATTCTCTGTATAAATGAAATTGTTCACTGGGCAATATGGCATATAAATCATTTTTAGGCTGTATACATGTATTGCAATATTTTGAAATCTCCTTTAAGGCACTTTTGACATTGTTAGTTTGAAATGTTATTAAGTGGCCATATCAACATTAAGTGTGTGGTGCAGTTGGGTCAAAAACATGACGAGCCTTTTTCGGAGTCCTAGGGCCTTATTGAAGAAACGTCCTAGCTTAAAATCCTATCTCAACTGTGTAGTAGACATGGTAACGGCAGTTTAGGATCTTATTTAGGAAAAAAGCCATTACAGAACAACCGTTCCTAAGTCCATTTTCCTCTCCTAACTTGAATTAAGAAAAGTGTATTACAGAAGCATCCTGACCTCACAAAGTCTTAAATACACTGTCCTAACTTTAGGAAACCCTTCCACTGCCCTTGGAAGGCAGAACTAACTGAACTAAGCTAGAAAGTTTCTGTAATATGGCCACAGATACTTTAAATGAAAAAAGGAGAAATAAACATAAGTTAAATTACTACTTTATTATTTCAGTTACATTAAGAAAAAAGTCAATGCAAATGTATTTGTACAGTGAGTTGCCATTCACTGTAATGGTCCTGTAATGGAACCTTAATAACAATATTACATATTTAAATAAATGTATAAAATAATAAACAAAATTACTATTTCATTTTCTAGGCATATCTTTATAAGTGCTACTATTGTAAAAGTATTTTTTCGTAATTGTTTTGTTTTGATATTAAAATCATCAGGGGACCTTTGTCCCAAATATGCGGTTCATTAGAGGTCATTCATTTAATTATTTAAAAAACTGGTAGTCACATGACAATCTGTGAAATCAGCAAAAGGACCCCTGAAGACCCCTGAGGTGATAAAGCAAGGTGGATTTATCTCTCATAAATATTAGATATTAGAATATCTAATATTTTAGATCTTTTCATCCTGTGCTTAACATGAAATAGAAATCAGATGACATTCAGTGAAATGCCAAAAAACACTTTTAAAGTTAGATTTTCAAACAAATGCATTTTTTAATAACTGTCATGAACTTTGTAGGCCAAGGTCATTGTTTGATATTAGTGCCTTACTGTTTGCCTGTATAATATGGTTAAGTATAAAAATGTCATTCAGTGTAACCACTTTAGCTCTTTTATAATATAATAATTAGTAATAATAATAATATATAACACATTATTTATATATATACACTACCGGTCAAAAGTTTTAGAACACCCCAATGTTTCAAGCTTTATTTAATCGAAATTCAAACAGT
>JBBPDH010014717.1:0-11061 GCA_037974565.1 Clupeocharax schoutedeni
ACTCAAATTACAGCTGAGAGTCTGCACTTTAAGCCCATATTGATTATATAATTGTGTCCTGAATATGTTTTCGTAAAGAGCTAAAATAAGAAAACTCGTGTCACTGTCCAAATATTTTTGGGCCTGACTGTATGTTGCAGAAGTTCCCATAAGTGTGCAGCACTCTTCTGACTTTGCTTTGCTTTCACTCGTCTGTCCATTTTATCCTAAAAGAGCTACATGGGGTTTAAGTCTGGAGACTTCTGGCCACTCCGTGTTTTCCAGCTTATCATCTTGTTCTTTTTTCTAAAGTAGTTCTGGCAGAGCTTGAACTTATGTTTTGGGACTTATGTTATCTTGCTGTAGGACGAACCTGACCGACTAGGCACATACCAGAGGAGCTGCATGGTGCAACAGAATTATTTCCCACTTTTGGGCAACTATACAATTTTTAAACCTCTTGCAGTTCAGCACTGTCCATTATCTTTTCATTGGGCATGAACTGTTTGAATTTCAATAAAAAAAGCTTGAAACCCTGGGGTGTTCTACACATTATATACACTAGTATATTTAGTATCAATAGTATATATAGTATATATATATTTTATATATATATATGTATAAATTGATTGTTTGCGGCATTGTTTACAGCATTGCAGCATGTATTCATTAATTTCCAGTCTTTCTTTCTCCACTGAAAAGTGAACAGAAGAATTGGATCTTTTTACACTTGTAAATATCTTTTTCTGTATTTCTTTCTTAGTCTTGCATTTAAACAGCACACCTTTGAGTGTATTCAGTCTCTATAAATCCATAAATATTTCACAGTACTCACAGACAAGGTTTCAAAACAAACTACTACTTCTTTAGGAAGCTGACCTTACAAAAGGAATAAAGTGAATATAACTCTGGTCTCACCTGCATTATTGATCAGTATGTCCAGTCGGTCCTCTGTGGCAATATATTCATGTGCAAACTGCCGAACTGAGAAGAAGGAGGCCAAGTCTAAATGTCGCACCACCACATTACCGTTCCCTGTAGAGCGGCGTATCTCTCCTGCAGCCTTCTCTGCTCTGGTGAGGTCACGACAAGCCATCACAACCCGTGCACCTGAAAACAGTAAACTGAGAGATTACTTCACTGTAAAATAGTTCATGTTAGGACACAACAAATATGAACATTTTGTGGCTGAAACCAGGTTCTACAATCTTCAACAAGAACAGATAATATTCCCTTATGTAAACGGGTTGATATAATAGATATAAAGACTGGCATACAAACTCTTCAGAAGTTGACAGTTTTCCTTTGACCAGAAATATTAATGACAGTGAAAAACAAACTGAGATGTTTTCACTAATACCAATAAATCCACAAGAACTCAGTGTTGGTCAGTAATACTGGTTAACCAGTGGATTTGTTTAATGGATCGTCATGTCACTGCTTGCCACTTTTCAGTACTTATATAGATCCTAACTGAACATATTAATGTGTGTGTGGTGAGGGTGAGTGCCTGATTTGATACCTCTCTTAGCCATGTCCCGTGCAGTTTCTTTTCCAATGCCAGTGTTGGCACCAGTGATGATCACTGTCCGCCCATCTAACCTTACGCGATTACGGCAAACTCCTCCGGCAATCCATTTCCTCAACAAAACCAAACCTGCATTTTATACAGTACACAGAATCACTAAAAGTCATCCCACACATGACATACATTATTCCACTCTTTCAGTACAGAAACACCCTGTACTTTACAGTACATACTCTTTTCCATTACATATGAACACTTCAGATCTCGTTTATACTTGTAAATGTTTGTTTATATTTTTTTCTAAATATTTTATTACCAGCGTTAGCGCCTAGCCGTTATCATTATTCTAATGTAAATATTTTGTACAGTCTCGCAGACACGCAGGCACGGATTCCATATGAAGCTTTAGGTGGTGCCTAACCAGATTAGCTTCTCAGAATGGAAGGTTTACCCTTGGATTGTGGCTCAGTCAAGTTTACAAGTGGATTGTGCCTTGCTTGATTCTGGATGGAATTAGTTAGAGCCCTTGTGGAATGTTTTGGAAAGGTTTTGTGTATAGTGTTTATTTGAAGAATCTAAGGAACGTTTTTTTGCAAAGCAGTTCCATATTACAATACTAGGACAACAGAATTTGGACCCATTAGTAACTGTAGCAATGCATTCACAATCAAATGGTCAATGCTTATAGTCAAAACAAGATCCCTATACAGCATTTAATACAGCAGCAAGTATAACAAATGCTGCTGTATTAAATGTATCTTTTACCTCTGTTTTGTAAACTTCTCAATTTAACATGCTTTGAAGCATTAAGCCTACGCGTAAAGTTGCATGAGAAACAAGTATAACTTACTAATAGCTGATGCTGCAGTAACTGCCCCATATGTGGCCAGACGATTCGACTTCAGTTCCTCCCACAATTGAGTGGCTGAGATAAGAAGATTCATGTCATCTGTTGAGAAGAGCTCTCAGTGCCGTTATCCACCAGAGCTAACTGACCACTTTTTTGTCTGCTCATTTAATTTGCCTTGTGAGTTGTATTATGGTCATCTAACAGTGAGTGCAAATCAGTCTAAGCACCTCACACAGCAGCCGGGTTAAGGTTTTATAACCAGATTAGACTAAAGACCAGAGTGCTCCAAATGGGCAAACACAGACAAACGCAGACTCTTGTGTGGTGTGCTAGACCTGTTTAATTGTTAAAAGCTCATGTTGTGACAATCAGAAAGCAGTGGTGCAATTACTGATGCCTGGTGAAAAGTGGTGTAAGTGATTAATAGCTGTTGATTTAACATTCTTATTGTAAAGCTACACCTTACATGTGAGTTTTGCATGTATGATGCATAAACCTACACAGGTCAAAAATAAATAAGAAGTAGTCATGTTTGTCTTTATAGAATAACAATAACAAAAATCTAATAAATGTGCACTTGCCCCTGCCAGGGGTAGAAAGCCCCCTGGTGGATCTTGCTTTTTGTCACCCTTGTTTTATAGAACATGCAAGTATATATCAAGTATATATATATATCACTTTATTTCTGTTCTTTTTATCTTCTAGATTCTTTGTTTGTTAAGTAAAAATATTCTATAAAAATAGAATATAAATGACATTGAAGTAGTCACATATAAAAATGATAGCTGTATAGTATCTGTAGAATTTATTAACTGGGATAACACAGCATTAAAAAGGTATATTCCCCAAGTGTATATCTTTAAAGTGTAAAATAAACATACAGATAGTTAATAGACTATTTGATAAATTATTACACTTTAGCCATTCAGTAAATGCACTAAAATGATGTTTGGCCCTATCCCATGATTAAGACAGATTAAGGAGATAAGTGTGTGTGTGTGTGTGTGTGTGTGTGTGTGTGTGTGTGTGTGTGTGTGTGTGTATGTGTGTGTGTGTGTATTTTCCCCAATATCTTTATTGTAGGTGGGAACGGTACCTTGCTCAGTGTGCCACTAGCGGTCCTAGGATTTGAACTCATGGCCTTCTGAATGCAGGGGCACTGCCCTAACCACTACCTCAGGGTGGCAAAATAACAACAATTACAATAAAAATAATTCTTATTAATATTACATCATGTAATTATTATGTAATGATGTAATTATTATGTAATTGTTATGTAATTATATTGTTTACATTATTGTTGTGAGTAAAATAATGGTACAATGATGCAGAATGACTAAGAACGGGAGGACTAAAGGTTCTGAAATAAAAGGTATTAACCTGACAAAAGGGTTTATTAATATTTTTCAGATAAAAGGGTTTCTCCTTTGCTGTAGTGACAACCTCTACTCTTTTGAAAAGACCTGGTCCTGAACAATTAGATACTGGAACAAGATCAGTTCTGGATCACCAACACCACTCCATTTCATCCCTGAAGACACTGGATGGTGCTCCTCACTCCAAAAAACAGTTTTATTGCTCTAATATTATTAACAAAATATTAACGAATTAATTACACAATACATCTATTATTACTACTACAACTACTACTAACAACTGTTATTGTTGTTATTTTGCTAACATAATTATAGAAAATTAGAGAAATCCCCAGAGTTTAAAAATATAAACATTTGTGCAATAAGATAACATGAATAAATGACCAAGAATACAAGTTAGCAGCTGTGATACCCCAAGCAGACGTTGATCTGTTTACAGTGACAAAATAACACATTTACCAAGACACACCTGACACTTCAGACTTCATCATGCAATATTTCTATCAACAGAATAAAACAATATGTTTACCAAACTTTAAATTAATCAACACCTCAGTCTTTCCTACATAATTTTTTGAGTCCTGTCTCTGACTGTTTATATCGCTGTCTCTGATTGTATATTTATGCTGCCTCTGACTGTTTGTTTGTCCAGTCTGTGTTTGTGATCATTTGTTTTGGTTTTAGCTGCTAACAGCAACAACGTTAGCAAGCTGGACAGTTAGCCACATTAGCTTCCTTTTATCTCACAAGAACAAGGCACTTTTTGTTTATTTAGAAAATCTTGTTTGTAGTTGTGAGTTAACAAACCTTTAGTCTTTTATGAAGCATTATGTGACTATGACCAAGACTACAGTAATATTGTTTAATCACATTAGCTAAGTTAGCACTTTAGCTAAAAGCTACCTAGCCTTTTCTGCTTTAAGATTTTTAAGATGGCGACTGGGAGTCAGGGCTGGACTCCATCAACAGAAATAATGAGGAGCACAGAGTTTGTGTCATTTTATTTCAATGAATACACAAACAGTCTCCAACTAAACCCAATGGAGAGTTTGTGAGAACTGCCTGACTGTCTTTCAGTATTTTAACTGGTCTAATAACCTGCATGTTTCACCTCATTTCTAGATTTCACAAAATTTTACACTGATAAACACTCTAAGTACATTTAAGACATTAAGTACATTTTATTCACTCAGTACATTTTACAGAATATTTCACACAGTATACAGGCTGTAAAATGTACTCAATGTGTGAAATATATTGTGTACTATATACATATTTTTTCAAATATATTGAGTGTGAAATGTACTGAATGTATAAACTAGTATTTAACAGCTGATCAGCCAGTCTACATCCAAACAGCCATCCAGCAAAGACACAAACACATCACTCTGTGCAATATAAGGAATGTTCTCAAAACAACAGTGACATTTCTTGCTCTCTTTTATGTTTTATTTTTTAAATAAAACTGCAAACTTGACATTTTCGCTCTAAAATTGACTCCAGAGATGAGGTGAAAGGTGTTTTATTATACCAGTTTAAATACTGAAAGGTAGTCACGCAGTTATGACAAACTCTCCAGTGGGTTTTGTTGGATACTTAGTTGTATTAATTATATTAATTGGACACAAATGTGGCACTTTACTTTACTTCACTTCACGTTAAGCTCCTCGTTATTTCTGCTGATGGAGATGGGGACCAGCTCTGGCTCCCAGTCGCCATCTTAAAAACCCTACAGCAGAAAAGGCTGGCTAGCTGTTAGCTGCTGTGGCTAACCAGCTTAGCTAAAATGCTTAAACATTATTAGTGTAGTCTCGGACAGAGTCACTTAATGCTTTGTAAAAGACTAAAGGTGTGTTAACTCCAACCTATGAACAAGTTTCTCTCTATAAACGAAAAGCCCGCCGTTCCTGTCAGGGATTTGTTGATAAAAGGAGGCTAAAGTGGCTAACTGGCTAGCTTGCTAAAGTTAGCAGTTCCAGTTCAGCTGAGTGTTGTCGATGATAGCAGCTAAAACCAGAACAAATGATCATAAACATAGACGGTACGAAAAAACAATCTGAGACAGGACAAATTAACAATCAGAGACAGAACAAATAAATAACCAGAGAAGGAAAAAAACAGATAGGACTAATAAACAATCAGAGACAGGACTTTAATATTAAAGCTAAATCCAGGGAAACCTCGGAGGTGTAGAAGAATTAACAGTTTCGTAAACATATTGTTTAATTCTGTTGATACAAACATTGCACGTTCCGTCTGAAATGTCAAGCGTGTGGGGGATGAATGTGTTATTTTGTCACTATATACAGATCAAAGACTACTTGGGCGTCACAACAGTTCCTTGTATGCTCCCCTGGTCATTCGTTCCTACGTTTTTGTGTTACAAAAATATTTTTATTTGTATAAAGGTTTTCACTCTGAATTGAATCATGTTGGCCAGGTTGGGGTATGCGTTCTCAGCCCGCCCTCTCCTGAAGATCGCAGCCAATCCCGGTGTCAGTGAGAGGTGGGGAAGTGACGATCCGAGGTGGGTAACCTACCAGCCTGGAGAGAGAAAAAATCATTTCCATACCATAGATCTGTGTTTTCCCTCGCTCGGTTGTGAGGGGTATTTAGTGGTGAAGTGGCTCACGAAGTGCTCTATCCTCTTTCGCTTTTCAAGCTTGAAAATTAATGTAAAAAGGTAAGGAGTTCACTGCTTGTCTCACCTCGAAAGCAAAAAGTGATGCATGTTTGTTTTAGAAGTTGTGTTTTAACTCTTGTTCAGTAGGACAGGCTACAGCTAACCCTGCAGCTGGAGGAGGGAGGGGGAGTCCACATGCAGCTAGCAGCACTGCTAACATTTAGCTTCTCACACACAGTGTCTTGTGCAGATCGCGAGCCTGTGTGGTTCTACAAACTTTGGTTGCAACACAATGATTATGTCATTTGTGCTGTTAATAAGTCCGGAGTACATTTGCATTTGCAATCGAAATGTAGACCATTAGAGTGTATATATATATATATATATATATATGTGTGTGTATATATATATATATATATGTATATATATATATATATGTATATGTGGATGTTTATATGAATGTTATGAGTGTGTGTGTGTGTTTGTGTCATCTAAAAATTTTACTTACTGTTTTTTTTATTTACTGTTTTTCTATATATTTAGACTTTATGGAACATGTCTCAGTCGGAATTTTACATGCAATGTGAGGAGGAAGAATTTGTGCCATTTGAAAGTTACGTGGATGGGACAAAACCACTGGACTTAAGCAGCGGAGGTAAGAAGTAATAAAACTTCAGCACAAATGGTGCTCATTTTATGGTTTGTATTTAATCCTTGGTATAACAAGATACATATAATTTACTTTGCTTTTATGATGATGTTTTTGTTTTGCTAGCTCAAAACGAACATGTAGCTGTCCCACCAGCGCCCCCTGATGGCAGTCCTGCAGTGTCCCAGCCTGCTCTCGAGGTCCAGTCTGCTGAAGTGGGGGGCGTGGAGACCACTGTTTTGCCCATCGCTGCTGGTTTGTTCCTTAAATAATAATAAATAGACCAGAAGTAGAGAGTCCTAAAATAACCCAAATCTACTCTGGATTCTTTTAACACATTTTGGAGATGGCAAACTGTACTACAGCGTCTGTGTCTGTAAGCAGCCTGTTTCTGAATAATTTTACTATCACAGCAAGCACACCATCCATTCTACCTATTAGAAGAAACAGTAGATCATGTCTTGTTATATTGAACAGGAGAAATACATCTTTACCTTCCGGATTTACTAGCAGTGTTCTCTCCTTCAGCTCCCATGGCGGATAAGCAGCTGTTTCCCGGTGTTTTGCAACCTCTTCAGATGACTGCTAGTGACACCCCTGGCAAAGTCGTCAGCATGGCCTTGCAGGTTTGTCCATTCTGTCTTGCACTGGATACATATATTGAGTACAGTAAGCCCCTGTAAAACCGTGTTGTGTTTTGGTAAAAAAATGCCATAAAATGCCTATTTTAATAGTGTAAACCCTAAATATGCCCCCGGTGTGCTCCCAAAACACTTTAATTTCATTTTCACTTTAAAACGTTTAATACGTTACCCTTAGCGAAAATGTAAAGATAAACCTGAGGTTTAAATACGGAAAAGTCACGAGCGAGAGAGAGAGTAAGAGAGAGCGAGAGAGAGAGACTATCCATGCGCTCCAGAACGAGAGAGTAAGAGAGAGAGAGAGACGCTTGCTCCAGAAAAGTCACGAATTAGAGAGAGAGAGAGAGAGACGCGCGCTCCAGAAAAGTCACGAACTAGAGAGAGGAAAAGTGCGAGAGAGAGTAAGAGAGAGCCCTACGACCATGCACGGGGAGCCAAAAGAACTAAAATGAGTTTTTTTTAAAAAAAAAACGAAAAAAGTGGAGAATATTTGCAGGTTCCGCGTTGTTTTGAATATTTCGTGGAAAACCCGGGGGAGAAAAAACGCGTGTGACTGTATCCGCGAGACCGGATCCGCGTAAAACTGGGGGTTTACTGTATCTCTCTTATGAGAGATATAACAATATATTTAAAAACTGAAAATTTTTTATCCCCCTAGGCACCTCCAGGCACTCATCAGAACATTAAAAGCCCTGTAGGTTTAATTCTACCCACTTCTACTGGTCAGTCTGTCACTTTTCTGACTCCAGGTAAGGCATATTCTTCAAAGCATCCTTGTTTATTAATGATTTATGTCAAGAACATGTTTTTTTCAGATTGTGCATAGCTCTGAACATATAAAGGACAGCAAATATGATGATTTTTTTTCTTGTTTATTCTTTATTATTATGGCCTATTTTCTACAGCTCAGGCAAGTCTGTTCATCACTTCTCAGCTTGCTTCTCCATCAGGCAAGCCTAAAGCAACTGCTCCAGGAAATCACACAGTTCGGATCCCAGTTACACTTCACAGCCCGGGTGGTTTGCAAAAAATCACTGCTATAGCCTCTACTGAAATGCCTGCTCTGGGTCTCTCATCATCTCACGTCCCTCGCCTCCCCTCTTCAGACTCTGGTATCATCCAGTAGAACTTCTGAATGTATTAGCTAATGGTATTAGAGTATATTTTTCTAATAGATTATGCCACTGTAACACTCAGTAAGTAAAGTTGTCTAATCTTTTACACAGTTTCTCTCAGTTTAATTTTGTTTTTCTCCACTGTGCTGTAAATCTATAGAGCAAGTGAACACCCATCTGTTTGTACCACCCTCAGGTGCTGCTAAAGTGGCGAGCCCCCTAGTGCAGCTTCAAGAGGTTGTTACCGTTCCAGCAACGGTGTCCAAACCTGCAGCCCCAGCAGCTGTGCCCACCCTTAAAGCCCCAGCTGCAGTGGTGACCCACACAGTTTCAGCTGCTTTGCCCATCCTTTCAGTTCCAGCCAAAGTGTTCACCCAGGATTCTTCTCAGAACCCTCATCAAAACCCTGCTGCTCTGGCCACAAAACCACAAGTAGAGACCTCTGCTCCTCGTACACTTTCTACCCTAGGTGAGAAGAATTATGTGCAGTGAAATCATTCATATTGCCTCTAACAATTACAGGCATTGAACAGATGTTTAGATTTGACCTATATTTCAAATCATTATTTTAAATGATGTAATGTATTGTATCCAGTGCACTATTAGGTTTCTTTGTTAAACAATGCAAAGTATTTATTGCATCCTGATATTATTTGTATCCCTCCACAAATAAGTTTTTCCATAACATTATTCCTGGTGGGTATGTACATTTCTAAGTAATCCAGCCTAAGTATGTACATTTTTATTAACTTGAATGCATTAGCATTTGCCAATGTGTGCATTTAAAAGCCTTGTATGGCCATTGACACATCCCCATATTGGTGCCACCCTAATAAGAATCAGTGTTTCATGGCATAAAACCGGTGTTAATTTTTTAAATTGAGATTAAGTGCATTATTGTTTCAACCTTCTGTTAACTTTAGTGGTAACTTGAATCATGTGTCTCTTTATTTACAGTATATCAGGGAGTGTCCAGGCCACCAGAAACCTGCTCTGTGTGTGGTGCTTCCTACAGAGTTATTCCGTCTCTTCGTGGCTATATGTGTGTAAGTCCCACCTCTCAGAATGTTTAAGTCCTATAGAATTAATGGTGTGTTTTTGTTATTTTCCTGGAAATGATCAGGTCCCAAAATATATTACTTAGTTCTGTGCACCCATGTGTTCCTGAAATGTACCACTCAAACCAAACAGTGTTTCAAAATGTCAGTGATGGTCTTACAGGAAATGCGAAAGAATAGCATTAGCTGTTATTTAATCCTGAGTATTTGTTACACATATTAATTATAATTGATGCTTTTCTTCACTTATAATTCATGCTATTCACTTGATTAGTATTCACTTTATTGCAGCCATTAACTAAAAAAAAAACATTCTTTAGTTTCTAAAAGTTTTCTAAAAGTATGTCTGTATATCTGATATCTGAAAAAGTTTGAAAGTTGCTGAATTGTTATTGTGTAAACCAAATATCCATGTTGGCCAAGCAACAAGCTTTGTGGTGTGTGACACTCTTTACTATCTATTTCAGCAATGCAATCAGGAGCTCATAACAGACATAAAGGCCTTGTTGGTTCAAACCAGAAAAAGAAAGCAAAGACGTGTCTCACACAGAAGACCTACTGCCCCCACTTCTTCCTCTGCGTCTTCACCCTCTCCTCCCCCTGCGTCTCTGAAACACGTTACCACCTCTGAAATACCAGAGGGAGCTCCTAGTCCTGGAACTGGGGACTATGATCAGCACGGCAAGCTCATAATACTAGTGGAAGATTTTTTCTATGGGAAGGATCCTGGTCACCCGGTCCTGATAGAGAATGACCAAGATCCCATCATGATGAAGTGTCAGCTCTGTGACAAGAAATTGAAGAACAACATCAAGTAAGTTCAGTGGGCCTTGGGGAGTGAAAGCTTTGGGGGAAGAGGGATGAGTATATACCTGTGGGGTTGTGATTTTCTAATTTAAGTTGTGGTATTTTCCAGTCTTGGATAATATATTTCAAAAAAGCTGTTTCTGCGCAGTACAAAAATGTTCTTTAACTTACCAATCAATCATAACAAGAAAGATGTTTGTAGCGGATTAGTTGTAAGTCATGAATTGGGGCCTCAATGGATCAGACGATGTTGTTTAATTCATGCCATAGATTGTAGGGATGCACCGATTGCAATTTTCTTGGCCAATTTCGATTACCGATTTTGTGTAAGTGTAATCAGCCGATACCGATTTTTCCAATACCGATTTTTTCCCCTAGATAACAGGAAATTAGAGCTGCTGCGACATCGACACAAAAAAATGAGTTTCAACTTTT
>JBBPDH010014727.1:0-11061 GCA_037974565.1 Clupeocharax schoutedeni
CTAGCTACCTAGCTAGCTAACATAGCAGGGGAGAGAATTTGTGCATCAATGCTTTTATTAACAACAGTTTCATGATAAAAGGTAACTAGGTAACCTGGAGTTATTATGTGTTTCATGTGTTTGTGAATACTTCGAGATAGTCAGAGGCAGGCCGCGCCAGGCACCACCATCAGCCAGCGAGGCTAACTGCCGGGACACGCTAGGCGCAGCCGCCGGAGCTCAGAGGCAGGCCGCACCGGAGAAGAACCAGACAGCGAGGATAACTGCCGGGACACGCCGGGCGCCGCTACCAGGTACCGGAGCTCAGAGGCAGGCTTCGCCGGGCACCGCCACCAGCCAGCGAGGCTAACTGCCGGGACACGCCGGGCAGTTAGCATAGCAAGCTAACTATCAAGCTAACATATTCTTAGGTTTGCTGTGTTAATGAATATTTGGACAAGTTTGCTACTGAACTAACCTAGCAAGTGTTTTTAATGAGTTGAATATGAAAGTGTTAAAAAGCTGCCATAAAAAATGCCAACTCTTCTGTAGGTCAGCTAGCTCACTACTCAGGGCTTTTCAGTAATGTACAATATTTCAGAAACATTTCACAAAACATTTCATACAAGCATCTGCCAAATGATTGTTATGTAATGTAATGTACAAATGCCACGTTGAAATGTGACAGGTGTGTATGTATGGCATAACTCAGGTGTATTCTTACTTAGTTTGTTACAAAGAAGACATGACATCATACTTTTAACTGTTATACCCTGAGAGGTTACATACAAAAGTCGCCACTGTGGTCTACCTGAAAAAGTTAGCAGGGCGCCTGTGCCCTTCCTTCTGTTGTCTCTCCTATAATTTCTCTTATACCACCATACTGTTTCATCGGAAGCGCCTTTCACACCTCCTCCCTGACCTGCTGTCTCGGCCAGCATGCTAATCCGCTCCCAGTGAGGTGGAGGAGCCGAGAGACAGAGCGAGGGAGGGAGAAGGTCAGTGAGTTTGTCTGGGCCACTGTGGATGCCACAGCTGCCTTTCTAAAGGCAACACTGACAACTTATATAAAAGGGTGTCTGGTTTCATAACATCTTTTAGTTTGAGTGACAAGGGCAACACCGTTTGTTTGGGTTTTGGGGCTGGGCCCACGTCACAATCTGCCATAATCATTCTTCATGTTCTCGCATCATCAGGAGAGAGAGAGAGAGTGAAAGGGAGAGACATTGTGTGAGAGAGAAAGATTACACAAACAGCATCATTTATTCACTGCAGCACCAACAAGTACCTCCCTACGATTAAAAAAAGAACAAACAAACAAACACACACACACACACACACACACACACACACACACACCATGCTTAATTGGACACGGTCCCCATCTCCCACATGCAAGGAGCTGAGAATCACTCCCTATTCCAGAGGCCTGTTGTGAGGGACTGGGACTGTTTCAACTTGTCAGTATTCAACAGCCATCATGCGGAGGATCGCGCTGAAATCACCCCCAGGAGCCCTCTTCTCGTCTCCAGCTCAGCACCATAATGCCTTCAGCATCTGAGATAAAACTAAACTCCTTAATTGCCTGTGCTGGTGGTTTGCATGGATGTAAACGTCCCGCTGGAGATGCGGTGTGCACGGGGCAGCCGCCTTGGAGCTGCAATCCCTCCCCGCGCTCTCTGGGGAAGAAGCGACGATGCGCCACTCAGACACGGCTGGCTAAATCAATCCAAATGCTGCTGGATCATGGCTAATTTATGTCGCACAGACTACAACCCCCCCACATCCTCACCATTCCTCAGCAAGCCCACTCTCTGCATGTCAAAACTACAGGCTGTCACAAGACACGGACTGCAGCAGCATTTACCTCAAAGACACGTCTAGCACATTTTCAACAGGATGGAGACACGTGGAGCACTTTCCTATCATTACTGTAGGAGGGATGTACAACCTGACACATTTTGTTTTTAGCCTAATCGTTTGAAAGGCATTTGAGCAAAATTAATACAAGTTTTAAACGAGCAACCTGCGCATATCTGTGATAAATGATTGTGTGTTCACCATCCACCACTTCTTACCAATTCATTCAAGTGAATGCAAATGTAACCCTCACGTGGGGGTTAATTCTAATAAAGTGAGGTAAGAAGTAACAGTTACTAAAAGCCTTGGTAAAATAAGACAATAACTGAGTGCTCTGTTGTTTTAACCATTTTTTCAACCTAAATACATCAAAATATATGGTTGTGAAACACTGACCAAATATGTATATCGTAATCTATACAAATGATTTAAATATCATTGTACATGACATTATTTATTGTTTGTAAAGAAACTATGCTCCATCTTGGCTGTTTTGAATTCAAATATGGTTGTACTGACTTCTTGCACTGTTTAGTTTGGAAGGCTTAGCGGGATCCTGTCAAAAGTCACAAATAATGTTGCTATGGGAATAAAAATATGACCCAAAGCATATCCATCTTGAACTACATCAAAATCCACGTTACATTTAACCCCATGCTGCTTTGTGCACCAATTTCTTAGACTGGGAGATTTACCCGTGTATAAGGATTCATATCACTTTTTAAATTTTTTTAGATTTTTAGTAGAGGTGGGCATCGATTAATTTTTTTTAACGCCGTTAATCGCATGGAATCTTCACATTAACGCGCGTTAAATCCCCCCTGAACCCCCACCCCCCCCACCCCCAGACAGGTTGCAAACTTGCGTGCACAGGCCCAAAATGAAAAACGAAAGTGAAACTCAGTCTGGAGGAGAGACAAAAGCTGCATGAAATGGACATTTCTCTAAAATATCAAGGTGAAATTCATCCTAGCCTGCAAGGTGAGGACTGGGGGTGGGGGGTGGGGGGGGCGTTAACGCCGATATTTTCTTTAGCGCGCGATAAGAATCTCGTGCGTTAACGCGAGTTATCGCCGTTAACGGCCCAGCTGTAATTTTTAGATTTTTAGCGATATTGGATAACACTGGTTACAGTGTCTACTCAAAACCAGTACCCCATCTGTATTCCCATTGTTATTATTTCTTCTTCCATATTTAATCCCAGTCAACCTGGAACCCATCGTTTATCCACTCTCATGCCTCTCCAACTGTTGTGTGTTTGCTTGTGTGCCTCTTCTCAGCTCTGATCTCCGGTTACCTGGCTGGCGCTCAACTGTTACGAGGACTGTCTACATAGTGGACGTTTGCTACACAATGACACACTGTGTTTGTCTCATGGCCTTACTCATCTAAAGTACGCTTCATGCCCCTCCTGTAGGATCCTGGAAGAGGTGATACGATAAGATAAACATTCATTAGCCTCACAAGTGGGACATTTGCATTGTTATGGCAGAAAATGACAGTACAAAGGTAAGAGCAGCAAAACAATAGAAAAAAGCTATAAAACAGTACATTATAAAAATACACTATGCCAATAATACAAAATATAAATATAAAGATAGATTTGTGTGTATATATAAATTAGTGGTGGGCCGTCAACGGCGCTAACGTGCTGCGTTAACGTGAGACTCTTATTGGGCGATAAAAAAATATCGCGATTAATTTATTAACAGAGTTGGGTTGGGAGCTGGCTCTATACTACGCAAGCTATGATGACTTTCACCTTGATATTTTGGCGCGGATGTTTGCTTCAGGGAAAATGTATTTTTAAGAAGCTTCCCAATGGAAACCTCGACAAGCCTTGTGCAATGCTGTAGGAGCTGAGAAACCCGTTCTCAAAGACTCTCTTTAGTCATTATTTGAGGAGCACACATATTCCGAATGTCTTCGGCAGAATTCAAATGAGCCATTTGAATCTAGATGAATTCCAAGATTACAGTGAGATTAATCTATGCCCACCACTAATATATACTGTAGATAAGCATAAGTATGTGTATCAGAATCAGATACACATGTGTGGGAATGGGTCAGCCAACATTTTTGCAGGCCAAACTGTGACCCACAGGCATGATTTTGGGAAGGCTCGTCATAGACGAACTGTACAAGTTCATATCTCTGTTAATTCAAATAACTCTCTCTAACCACATGTTTAAACAGGGAACAGTTTGCTAATACTAACTAAATGGAGAGAATTGGGGGGATTTAAAACACTAAAATTCAAGAACAAGGCACAGAGCAGTCATGCTACATGCTGCAGCAGGCTTCTTCTTATTATTATTATTATAATTATGGTGGAAGACAACTTCTCAGTGTACAGAAACCCCTCAGTTTTACACGGATCTGCAATCGCGGATTCATTCTAACGTGAATCCACAAACGCATATCTATGTAAAACTGAGGGGTTTCTATTTATATATATATAATTTATAACAAGATATGAACTTTAACCAGATGAGTCACACTAATGTGGACACACACAGAACATAGGGGTGGCCTGAAAACACCATAAAGAAAAACAAAATTAGTTACAAAGGGGAACACAGAAAGAAAATGAGCATTGTGAAGGGTCTCAAGGAGCAAATTCAACAATTTTGGGCCTATGGCACTAAAGGATCGATTACACATGAAGTCCACTTTTAATTTTAAAGGAGTAAGGAGTCTACTCTCAGTGGACATACTAATAGAGGAACTCCACCTGGTTGCCAGAGCTGTCGATAGATTATAGATCGTCAAAGTGATGCAATATTGCAGCAGTTACAGAAAAACTCTCCATTCTGTGTATTCTTCTGCAACAGTCACTGCCATGGAACATATATTACTCTGCCATGGACATTATTATACTCTCCACTGAAATACTGGGAAGTCCAACCCTTCCTAACGCACGGCCAACATGTGCAAAACATTCCAGAGAAGAGGAAACTTTGGCCCTCTGAAATTAATGTGAAAAAAAGTCTTCACATTTTGCTAATAATGTATTCTAATATCATGCATTAACAATACATTTTCACAGTGAATGGCTCTCGCTGAGGAGGCAGGAATATCAGCATGGCTCTAAAACAAAACAGCACCCACTTCAGCCCGGCCGAAATGGCCACAGTCTCCGCTGCTGGGCCTTATTAAAATTCCAGCCCTCGCCTCGTCCTGATGAAAAATAACTGTTGCAGATCTACCCTGATTAGCCAGCAGGACCGGCTGAGAGACAGCGGACAGTGCAGAGGAGAGGATAATGGAGCTTTGTTTATTCCCGTGCTCTGTGGAGGCTGGGCAGGTTGACTCTTCCCTATAAGCCTCCTTTCCTCCTCACGCTGTTTTCCCGCAGTCAGCGCGGAACACACACTGCTGCGTCCCAGGCGTCCGCGGGGCTTTTTTTCATGCATGACTGACTCGTTCCTCTCATTCCCCATGTCTCTTTCTTATTCCCCCCCAGTCCTACCCCCCTCTCCCCTCACACACATCTTCCCGCGGGATGCAAAGCCGGACTTGCTGCTCTGAATCCGGCTGCCTTCGAGAGCCGCGCTCTATTCTGAGGCAGGAAAAACATAAACAACCCGTTTAACGGCTTAAATTCAACGTTCACTCGTTGGCACGCATGTCCTGCCATTTCAGTCAACAAGCTACAGCAGTTTACACCCCTGTTTACACCAGTTGCATGCATGTACACACACACACAAACACACAGGCATTTTGGGGCCTGGGACATATGTTCATCATCCTCAGAATGTTATTAAAGGTCATTTATATTCTTTGTATTGCATTTTAATCATCATGAAGTCATATTCAGTTCATATCTGACATAAAAACACATAGTGTTTTACATATTGTGTCCATGAGGCCTAAGCTGGGCTGCACCATGCATCTGGATGTGGTTTGAGTGGGTTGAGTGCCTTTGTTAGCAATTTAGCCTTGTAGCTTCAGCACTAAATCAAAGAACTCCAAACACGTCTTGACTGATCAACCACATCTGGGGGGGAAAAAAAATTCCAAACTATTCATTTAACCGTTAAAGGAATAGTTCAAGTGTATCATTAAACTCTAATTTCAGTAAATATAACTGGTGTAAAATAGTATAATTTTGCGCGCATTTGTGTATGACACTATTTTTAAGACTGCTTACTATTATTACACTATTTAAATGATAATAACTTTGGTTCTACGTGACAGTGGAACACCAAACATGACTCTTAGCACCAACAAACCGGGGAACTTCCACATAAGGACTTGTTTTGCCGTATGACAATGATTTACCATTTGTTGCGCTGCAAGAACAGATCCGTGCTGCTGTTACTGTTAATCTACTGAAGTGTTTCATGAATCTGGCCCAGAATCAATTAATGATTAAAAGCTCTTAGTCCATTGTAGGGTGTGTCTACTAGAAACTATCATGATGCCCACTAGGTTCACCTAAAGATTCCCTGTATGCCCAGAGACACTTATAGAGGTAGAGCATGCCTATATTTAGCACCCACTCACTCCTAGAAGGTCAGAGGTCTTCACAGTAAACCTGTACTGCTCCAATGGCTCTGGGTTTGACTAAATCTTTTCACACGGGGAGTGGGCCACCATGAAAGAGGCTTATGGCTGAACAGTGCTGTGGTGCCTGAGCAGGAGGAGGGCAGGCCAAGCGAAGACACCAGAGTCTGTTCTACTTACTGATCTGCACAGAGCTCCACCACAGGCCCTTCTGATCTTCACCTGTCACAACACATCAGCCCTCTGAAGACCCGTCACATTTCCAACGCGCTTTTAAACATTCCGTTTGAAAAGGAGTGTTTGACGTTCTGGTGTTTGAAATCACTGCACATGAGAGTTTCCATTGCAGAAGGCAGAAGACGCCGCACTCTCGCCTATGCCTAGAGCCGTGTTTGACCCGGGGCCGAGCCTCCGGGGGCTGAATGAGCTTTTAGGTCAATGAAGCCCCATGAGCCGGAAAGGCAGGATGACTGAGCGCACACGTTTGAAGCAAAGTGTCGCTGGCCGCGAGCCTCCCAGGTCACGGCGTGCAATTCTCCAGCTGATAAATATTTCAGCCCTACCTCTCTTCTCACTTATGATCAATGTAAACATACCCTGTCCATGTAGACCAGCACCTGGCTGAAAGGGCACCGAGTGTCGAGTGTTCTGTAAAGCTTAGGGAATATGGGCCACATTCAGGACAGAGGCATATATTCAGCTCTAAAACCAGTGATTTACTGTACATTCTCCTAAAATAACAGGACTTCTACCTTGCTTACAGACATTCTGTGTAAGTGGCTTTGAATAAATGTATCTGTCAAATGAAAACATAATGTAATCTAATAGAACCCTTGAATCTGAACCACTCCAGTGGATGGAGATACAGGCCTCAAAAAGTAAGAAACAAAGCTTTTGCTGATAATCATTCGAACACAGCAATAGCCAAAACTGTAATAGACACAAGCATAATAAAATCATAATGCAAAAAAAAAGCTCTTTGTTTTGCACAACATAGCTTAAGAAATCTTCAGTGCTAACAGGCAGCCAATGATTGAGCCACAGTAAGAGCTCCATGTGACACACACACACACACCCACACACCATAAAAAAAAATATGCTGCAACTGTCACTCCCCCATGAGACAGCCTACTGTAAATACCCATTATTTATTATATACAGTGCATTTTTCATCCTGTTGTTGTTATTTTTGCCATTTAACTCAACCCTTGCATTTTTTCCACAGTATCTTTTCCACAGACTGTATCTGTCATAATCCTGCTATGTTGTCTGGTCTTGTATTATTATACAGTTGTTTTTTGTGCATTTTTTCTTTTTGCGCTGTGTGTAGTCCTGTCCGTCCTGCACTCAGTCTCGTGTTGTTTCTGCTTTTCTTTGAGTTGCGCTATGGTCCTGGAGGAATAGTGCTAAGTTTCATTCTGTACTGTGAAATTACAATAAAGGCCTACTGGACATGGCTTGACTTGGGAAGTTGTAGTTATTGCAGTTACAGTCCTCTATAGTTCGCTCAGCTACTGAGATAATAGAAAAAACATCTTTTGTCTGGAGTTCTGCAACACTCGGTTTGTGCCACCATTCCATTGCTTGTATGCCGCTATAGATATTGTCACCAGAATTCACAGAGGAGGCAGCGGCAAGGACAAACTCCCTTTAAGAAAGTCTGATTGGTTTGAGAAGAACTGTTTGTCTGGCACTTGCCCGAAGATCTGACCTCAAAATTGAGACTTAAGAGGTCATACAAGATTTTACCTCCTTTTTTCTGTGGTTTCTATGGAGACTACGACAGTAAGAGCATGCGGAGGTACGTGGCTTTGTGTTTACTGGCTGTCTGTGAAAAATCGTGGCATGGAACAAAAACAGCCTGCCATTGTGCAGGGCCCACTGGAGCGCCACTGACATTTGGCTCAGCCGGACACACTCGCAGTCTCTATTATAACCCAATCGATGCGCAGTGCTTTTCCACAATGCCTTCCAATGCTCTATTGAGAAGCTGTAGGCCAGCTGAGATTCATTAGCACACCTGTGGCTACAAAGCCAAGCAAAAATGTTTTCTTGCTGAAAGCAGTCCGTGAGTGCTGTTTCTTTTATGTAAATAGAATGCTGAGTTTGTTAAACTTGCTGAGCTGTGGCTCAAAAGCAACATAATATGATTTAGATGGGGGACTCCTACATTTACATTTACATGTTTGAGAATGAAAATGCAATTAATTATGTCATTTACCGAGTAATTTCTGATTTAATTACATCAATTCATCTCTTGATATGTGAATCTGTGTAAATATTGCTTATCTCTGACATATCTCTATTGTGTGCAATAACAATGGACTCCTAAGCACTATTTGTGTTACTATTGTATTCATACCTCAGCATTTGTATATATATTACAGTGTAGGGCATTAACAATGCCAGATTTTTTCAAGTTGACTTATCCGTCAACAAAGTCGAAGTCGAGTCGACTAGTCGCTTGATGACGCCATCACAAACGCTGCGGAGGAACACAGGCGCCCAACATTGAGCTTTCATTCATGTTACAGAGAACTTTTGGTAAAGTTCTCTGTAACATTAACAGTCAATATGACTATTAAACAAAACAAAACAAAGGCTAATGCCTTGAACAGAAAGTGAGAACAGCTTAAGCTGCGCAGCCACTCCTCTGGACTGGAGGACTCTCTGCAGTGCTAGCATTAGCTAGCGTTAGCTAGTGGAGCCGTTTTAGATGCAGAGCGCCGGTTCTGTTACTGTACTTTAACACCAACTTGCAGGTTCTGCACGTCTCTGTGTTGTTTGTGTGTCTAGAGTGAAGTATCTCCACACATGCGATGTGTGTCTGTCCTCTCTGCTCCGTGTCTCTCGTCTTGTTGTGGTCCTCTATTTAGATTCCCGTCGCGCCAACATTACCGTGCTTTTTATGAAGGGACTATAATAATAACCAAGGAACGCATGTCAGCATAAGCCAATCAGAGGCAGAGACTGTATTGTGTACAAAAACAAGCGCACAGAGAGAGGAAAAAAACACACTACTAGTCCACTTCTCTCAGGGGGAGTCGACTTGTGCATCTGAAGTTGACTAGTCGACTTTTCTGTTACTATAGTGTATTTCATACTGAGTATCAGGGCTCTCACACGCATCTGTCTTCACACGCTCACACGCCACACCTCCGATTTCTCACGCAGAAACAATCCCCCCAACACCCCCAACCCCCACCCGCTCAGCGTTCGGCAAACCGAACCACAACCCCCCCTCCCCGGGTTAGGGTGTTGCAAACCTACCCTACACACGCCCCCCGCCCCCGCTCAGCCGTACATCCCGACAATCTCACGCCCAACTTGAGAGCCTTGCTGAGTATATTATGCAGAGCTTTTTGTTTGGATTTATTTGGACTTTTAATTGAATAATGTATCATTTAATAATAATTTAATAATAATATCATTTATATTATTCTTGTCTCTGTGTGTCTGTGCAGTCAGGAAACATAAGCAATTTCCTCCAGGAACAATAAAGTTATTCTTATTCTGATCATTACATTGGTATGTGATGGAACAGAGAAAACTGTAGACATCTAAGGGTTAACTCTTAAAGCGCTGGCCAGGTGTTGTGGACATGTTAAAGGAGGGAAACCACCAAACTATTCTAGAATCTGACCTTCCAGGACCCAAGTTGTTTTCCTTTTGTCTAGACAGATACAGAAGAGGGTGCCAAATTAAGTGCACAAACATGACACTACTGTCCAGGAATGTCCTGCTTCTAAATGTCCCACAAGAACAAACTGCAAGTACATAAGTTAATCATGAGCAAAAGGACAGGATCCCAATAAACTCTGCCCCTCGGAGACACTCACTGAAATGTTTCTGACTTTAACGCCGTCAGTCTGGACACACCAGCTGAACTAACCACTGACAGAAAGAAGCCAGGAATGACAGTGTTAAGCTGAGGTTGCAGACATTTAAGCAGCATATATGTGACATATAAAGTAGCATCAGATAAGGCTGTTGTGACACTGAACATGCTGCAGAACACCTTCCATTTGACCTCCAGAAAGTTGCCTTAACACTCCAAGTGATGGAACATCATTATAAATGTATGTTCATGTTTACATTTACATTTCTAGCATTTGGCAGACACACTTATCCAGCTCGGCAGACATCTGTGCTTTGTAGGCCACAATAAAATCCGTCCCTCGCACTGGAAAACCAAGACTTAAAATAAAGAGCTGGATAAGTGTGTCTGCCAAATGCTAGAAATGTAAATGCCAAATGCTGCTAGAAGATTCCACCTATCTGGACCTATTTGATCACACACGAAAGACTAATATATGATGGCCTCATGGTTAGGGAACAGCCCCTGTGATTCAAATCCCAGGACTGGCAGTGTTGGTATTTAAGGTACCCTAGAGGAAGATACCGTCCCCACACACTGCTCCCTGTGTCCTGGGCTGCCCACTGCTTCACTCAGTAAATGGGTTAAATACAGAGAGAGAATTTCAGCCTGGTCACACTGTAGGTACACTATATATATATATATATATATTAGAGGTGGGCATAGATAATTTTTTTAAATCTAGATTAATCTCATTGTAATCTTGAGATTAATCTAGATTAACTGCTCCCCCCCAAAAAAGATCCCAATACCTGTTTTTATAGTGTAAACCATAAATATGCCTCCAAATGTTCTCCCAGATCACTTTCATTTCATTTAGAACTCAGTTTAATACA
>JBBPDH010014753.1:0-11060 GCA_037974565.1 Clupeocharax schoutedeni
AGGACAAATAAGTTTGAGAAACGCTGCTCTATGTCATAAAATTAACAACATATTTTATTCATAATTTTAGGTTTTATACACTTAAAAGTATCAAACGCAAAAATCGAAAATCGCATCGCAATATTTATCAGAAAAACCGCAATTAGGTTATTTCTCAATCGTACAGCCCTAGTCAGTACATAGTGCTAATTCCTTGGGAACTCTTGATTTTTGGGCCAGTTGCTTAGACAGGTGTTCCAGTTGGAAGTCCCGTCAACAGCAGTTTCAAAGACAAGTGTGACTTTAATCCGCAGTCTATTTAAAGTTTGCTCTGAGTTGAAGTGCAAGCTGTTCTATTGAAGTGGAGTCATACAATGGCATCCTTTAATTGCTAAAGGAATGTATTGTAAATTCTGTTCCAAAAAGTTAATAAAATTGCACTGTTCCTATTCTATTAAAAATGGAGTAGTCACATTTGACCAAGAGCCATTCTGTTTTCAGGGTAAGTTTTATTGTCAGTCCCAGGTTTGTGTGTAGAATGTTGTTTGTGAATTTGCATTTGCTGCACATTGTCACCGTACACATCATGCATTCATACATATCATAACTCATGCGTTTTTTATTTGTAGCTCCATATTAGTCTATGTATTTGAAGCCAGTGTCATTAAAGTCCCTTCTGAAATGGTCACGTGTCATATTGCAAAATATTTCTACAATAACATCAAAATAAATGTGCTTTGTCCAGACAGTGAGGGTATATAGAAGTGTGTGCACTCAAAAGATGAATGGGGTCTTTTGGCCCTTTTGAAACTGGAATGTTCCACTTGCTGTGCAAACATGGAAATACTGAGACCAGTATGAAATTTTATACAGCGGCAACAATAGTCGGCCGCAATCTTTTAGGCTCTCGCTCTTTTTCTGTGTATATGGCCTGTAGTCATGTTACCTGGGCTTGTCCACATTCTTTCTACGTCCTTGGTTTCAGCTCACAGCAGCTATTGTACTCAGTCGCTCCCTACTTTTAACAGTGTTTACCTTAGAACTGTGTAAATTGTATCACAATACATTTTTTCTGAGTATATCATGGGTGTCTTCCATCCCACTAACAGAAAGTGACTGCATGCATCATAAAAAAACTCGATAAATATAGAGTTTTCCCCTTATTTGTATTGAAAAACAATGTTGTCCAATACACTGGTTTACTGGTTCTACTGCAGTTCTGTAAATAGTTAGTACTGCTTTTAGAACTCTGCTCTCAGTACTGCTTTTAGCACTCCGTTGTGATTGCTAGGCTACTTTTAATTCTACTCGAGTAATTAATTGACAGAAGTAACACCAATTTTGACTTTTAATGAGTTTAAGCCGCTTTATACACCTCTGTTAACAAAAGCACCCAGTATATAGTACGTGTTAACCTCAATAATTAATGATCAATTTAGTCCATTAGTTATTATTTATTCTATTAATTTATTCTTATATAGTGTAATTTATAAGCATTCCCCCCTACATTTTTATAAATGTGATTCTATTGTTTAGAATTTTTTCAATATGGTTATATTGTCGCTTATTCTAACTTGGGATATATATATATATATATAATTTTTTATTTTTGTTTTCTTATAATATGCTAAAAATTAGCAACACAAAAAGACAAACTACTCCATCTCTTAAAAAAAAAAAAAAAAAAAAACCTTTACTACAGACTCATCAGGACTGGGACTGATAAACAACCCTCAGTTTTTTTATTTTTGGTTTGTTATTTGACCTGCGGGCCACATTCAGGTCAGTGTTTGCCCTTGTTGAGAACCAGTTCACATCTCACGGACAAAGAGCTTATCTAGAATACCAGGCCACCATGAGCTGGACCTGAAGATGGGCGCTGTGAGAGAAGCGCTGATGAATGCCCTCATTGTCTTGTTTACATAGGAACGATCGACATCCGCTCAGATAAAAGACCGCTGACCTCTGCTGCTGGGTTGCTATTGATTGCCAATGACATTTCGGAGTTGACCATACCGTTTTTTATGTGCCGCGCTTGCTTGGTCAGTCATGTGTCAGTTACACAGTACGTAACTGGGGCAGATTGTGGCTTAGCACTTAGGGAGTTGCCCCTGCAATCAGAAGATTGTGTGTTCAAATCCCAACACTTCTAGTGTCATCACTGAGCTTCCTTTGAGTACCATGCCCTCCCTTTGCTCCTTGGCAGCCCCGCATTGGTGAATGGGTTAAAGAATTTCACACTGTGTGCTGCGGTGTGTTCACGCATGTGTATAAGGGGCCACTTTGCCATAGTAAAGTAAAGTGTCCCCTTAAAGGCACGCTTTTTTCGTTGAAAGTAGTTGGTTATAATTTTAGTAGCTTTTTTTATCTAACACTATTAAAGCAATGTATTATCGTAATGGTGCACTCATTCCAATATAGTGATGTGAATCCAATGCAGTATTTGTGTGCCTGGTAGAATGTGTGTAATTCTGTTTATTAGATCAAACTCCAGAAAGTTTGTTTACAGGTAGATTTTTCCCATAGCTAAAAATATCCTTTCTCTGCTTCTGGCTTGTCAGGATTTGAAATCAACAGCGTCAGCCAGAACAGTCCAGAAGTGTTTTTCACTGCGTGGTTTGTTGCTGATTTTAGCAGCTGTATTGTGACTAGAGTCTGAGAAACATGCTTAGATGGCGTTGTGGGAGGGTCTATTGAAATTGTGTGACGGCACTGAAAGACGTAACTGTTCCGATAAGACCATCAATTTTTATCACGGTCTGAGAAAATACTGGGCTGCAAGGGTGTAAGACAGGTGTGTGCGCGTGTGTGTCTGTGTGTGATTTAAATAACCGAGCTGCTCTTCCTTTAAAGAACCTGCTGGACATTTGGCGCGCACAAGTGTGGGCTGGACTGTTCTGTCAAATGTCTAAAGTGTCCACTTGTCATACCTAAACACCCCACAGCACTCCGAGTGAAGTTCTTTCACTGTATTTAACACATTCACCAAGTGAAGCAGCGGGCAGTCAGGAACACAGCATCCGGGGAGCACTGTGTGGGGATGGTACCTTACTGAAATGTGCCTCAGTGGTGCACTTGGTAGTCCTGGGGTTTGAACCCACTGCCTTTTGATCACAGGACAACTACCTAACCACCAGGTTGACGCTTGAAAAAGGACTGGGGGTTTCACTCGCGATTGACATTTCTTTGCTCTTATTGTGTCTGTGGCATTAATTAATATTTTTGTATTGGCATATTATTATAATGACATGCACATTTAAAATATAATGAAAGAAAATCTTTCTCTCTCTTTCTTTCTTTGCCCCCCCCTCTATCTCTCTCTCTCTATATCTCTCTCTCTCTCTATCTCTCTATCTCTCTTTCTCTCTCAGGGCCACCTCAAACAGTAAAGTGAGAGATATGGTCATGCTGGAGTTGAGTTATGTGAACTCCAACCTGCAGCTCCTAATGGAACAACTGGAGGGTCTGAACAGTTCAGTGGAGGTTTACCAGAACGTGCAGTAAGTATACACACACACACACACACACACACAAACACACACTACACTAATGAGTTCTGCAGCATGATGAGTAAGCAGCAGTGAGCAGTGATTTCACCAGAACAATCCAGACCTCCTCCTTTCCTCCGTTTTTCTCTCCACCACATGAGTAACTCACTACCGTCAACTCAGCGAGTCCTGAGGGAAAACGGTAAAAGAGCTTAATAAACTCACACACACACACACACTCGTGGCTTGCTGGACCGGTTCAGGACCCAGCAGAGTCTTTCTGAGGCTCTCTAACAGGCAGGTGTATAGAATCACTCCCATCCCCATGTACCAGAGGAAGATAGACGGACAATGGGCGAGACAATCTTCTTGGTGAATGACTGAACTGCGGAAATATCTGTTGTTTCCTCATCAACACACAGGCTTCATATGAACGAATATTAATGTCTCAAGCAAAAGTCATTAAACAGCTGTGAGAGGTTGCACCTAAATATTGCATCTGTGACGGACCACCTTGTCAGTTTATCGTTCAGACAAAAGTCACGCCACTTTATACACTTGGCAATGGGATTAGAACTGCCAAGCCACTACAATCAATAAATGGATTTACATAAATCTTTTTCATACCAACAATGTTTTGTCTCATCTACATATGTAAACGACTTTTTTCCCCTCTAAACGTACCGCCTGTTTACCAGGCAGGACCGAGAGAGTGTAAGTGGAGAGAGAAACAGACTGTCTGTATTCAAGTGGTCTCTTCCTCATCAAAATACCTCATCTCCCTTGACAACCAAAACAAAAAGAAGGATTAGTGGTCAGATTTCAATGGGCTGAGACACACACTTTCTCCGGTGTGTGTGTGTGTATGTGTGTGTGCCCTTGAGAGTCTCTGGCATACTTCACCATGTGCATCCTTCTTGTCCGTAGAATCTCAGGCATCTTCCAGATGCCCATTAATTCAGATAAACCCTTCTTAAAGAAGACCCGCTGTCCTATTTAGCCGGGTGTGTGTATGTGAGTGTTGATTATAATAATCTCTTTCTCTCGGTACGGTAGTGCAGAATTGTGCCACTGTTTGTGTGTGTTTGTTTGTCTTGGTACTGTTTCAGGACAAAATTGAAAACAAGAGAAAACTAGGCTCCCTTGGGACAAAATCCCAGATTGGCATCTGTCTGTTATTTATATGTATTATTAACACACACACACACAAGCACACACTTTTATATATTAAAATGTGGTTGTCAGAGATGTGTGTGTGTGTGTGTCTTCGCTGGTGTGTGTGTGTAAAAAAAAAACCCACACATACCTGTATGTGCTGCTTTTTTACTAAATTATTTTTATATAAATATTACATTTGTTACAGCACATGCCATTCCGTATCTAAAAGTTCAGATGACTTTAAAGAAAGAGAGAGAAGATTAACAGAGAAAGTTGGGAGAGACTGTTGGAGAAAAAAACTGTTACTCTCAGATGTGTGTGTGTGTGTGTGTGTGTGTGTGTGTGTGTCACAGCTGAGTGTGTATTTTTGGCTTCTGGCTGGGCTGTTTAGTTTGGGTTCTCTGGCATTCGCCAGCCTTTTCCCACATGAGGCCTTGACTCTCTCCCCCTCTCCCTCTCTCACCCTCACCCTAACTCTCTATCCTACATGATATTCATGGGAACTGAGCTGTGCTGCTGCCCCGTCTTCTTTGTGTGTTTGTGTGTGCATAGTTGGGCGCAGTCTGTGCTCCCACACTGAAGTCTCACAAGCATTCCTGTCCTGGATTTTCTGATCACTGGTAGCGAACAGGACAGTTAATTTATGAATTCATTTTTGAGACAGACATCAAATCAAATAACTGTCCCATGAGGAATGGCTCTTTAACATTTTATCTCTCTACATTTAGAACAAGCTCTATATCTTTAAGCTTATGGTGAGGCTAAACACATATTGAAAAACTATAAGAATAAAAGATTATCATTCATACTAAATGTACTTATGCAAATTGAATCTGGGGTCACTATAAAGAATTTTGTCATTGGTTAAGAGGGTTCACACATTAAATAGCAGGCATGGTGCCGCTGAAGGAGCGTTAAAAGGCAAAAGGTGCAGAGATCTAGCGAACGTTCCTGTTAGTACCATGGTTGTATAATACACAAGTGGAACGTTTAAAGAAGAACCCCAGACAGGTGTGCCATGCATGATTTATTTCAGACTAATGATAAGGAAGGTAAAAGAGAAGCTAACAGTCACAAAAGAGTTGCATAATGACCTGAGCATAGAGCAGTAAACTGCATTGCAATCATTCAAAGAACACTATAGCCACATAGAAGTCAAGAGGAGGACTTATAACGATATAGGGCTGCTTCTCTGCAAATAGTACGGAAATTCACAGACACAATGCTTCCACAAACAAAAACAGCTCTTAAAAATAACAAGAAAATGTTGGTTAACTCTTAACAATAAGACTTCTGTTTTGTTATTGATTCATAATTAGGTTGCAGACAGTTAATAACTTGTTTATAACTGCTTATTAATGCTTTAACAGTTGCAGGTTCTCAGTTTGGAAGATCTCAGATCTGGCTTGTTGCTGAGTTTATCTCGTCTGTTAAACTGTTTATTAACATGCTGCTACCATTAAAACACCAGGCCTGCATCAATGTATGACAATGTAGAACGTGTTTATAAGCGGTTATTAATGTCTTCTACCTAATTAATCAAAAAGCACTATTATTGTACTATTGTAAAAAGTACTAACAAAAGCTGAAATAACACCAGTTTCTACAATTTTATCTGATTTAACTTTTATGGAGACTTTTGAAACTACTTCAGAGAAGCCATAATTGAGCCAGAGTTGGGCTATGAAAAGATAACACATGGTAACTGATCAGAATCTTTACATTTACGGCATTTATCTTCAGAGATAAGTTTATGTGGGTTCTGTAGTGTTTTTAATGCTGATTTCAAATCTGTGTTTAGTTTTTTTCTGCACATACAGTGTTTGTGATGAAGCTAGTTCTAAATCGCATGATAGATGGTTTAATGGTCATATAATAATCATATGCTGGGTGTTTTTGAAGAAACAGAGGTATTGAAACAGAGATTGAAACAGTTACTTGATTGGTGCCTGTGGTTAAATAAAAACTACATTCAAATCTATTGCAAATCTAATATTACTCTTCATTCAAAAAGTTGATGTGACTGAAAAAAACTGAAAGCAGATAAAAACAGTGATAGCCAGATCAGTGCGATTTGTGCATAGGAAAAGGTAAATAAAATAATATTTACACATCCACCATCATTGTACTTTCTTCAGTTGCACTTTGTGGAAGGGAAGATTACTCTGAATGCTGCTCGAGTTCAACCAATCAAACAAGGTCTTTGTTTAGTTGGAATGCAGTGATAACACTGTGTTCGGTACATTTCATATGATGGTGATTTTCTTTTTCATATATTGCTTATTTTTTGCAGAATTGTAATAAAAACCATTTCCAGCTACCTGTTGCATTTAAACAGGCTGATGTGTACACACATTTTATGAAGGTCACATTAAACAACAGCAAAAATGTGATTTGTTGGAGTGCACCAAGTCTTATGTAATAAGAGTATCGTTGAGGCTAATGCTGTAGTTAATGATTAACAAAAGATATGTTGTGCCTCCCTAAACCATATGAGTCAAGCCCTTTTAGGCTGAGTTAGCTAGAGGATTGTTTATGGGAGCTGCCCCAGTCTGGAGTACATTTCTACCATTTCAGGGAGCCTGAGTCATGCTCATGGCTGACGTTTAAGATGTTAACAGCTTATCTGTTTTCTACCTTGAAACTCAACTTCTGTTTTTTCCTTTTAACAGAGGTTCGGCCAGCATCCCCCTCATCCCTCTGGGCCTGAAGGAGACCAAAGATGCGGACTTCTCTGTTCCTTTCAAGGTTCGCTCTTTTCACAGCACGTATAGAAGACCTTTTGTCATTCTTTTTTTTTTTTATTATTGAAAGAAGGCCATATTTCAGATACAGCTATTGATGCTGAAAAGTAGGTCAACACTTGGACTGAACAGGTCATAACATTTTTATTTGCTGTGCTGAAGGCATAAAGTCGTGTTTGAACAGGGTGTCGGCATTCTCACGTTTGCTGAGGCCTTGCGGGGGTTAGAGAGATGGTTAGACCAGTTTGACCTACTTTCGAACCTGTCATTTCTACATTCAGCACTGATGCACGTTTATGGAGGCTCTGGTATGACAGAGTGCCTTTGTTGTGCTGGAAACTGCAGGTGTTTCTAAACGTTCAGTAATATTTAAAGCAGAGTAATTGATGCGTTTGTGCGTGTCTGTGTGTGTCTATGGGAATCTGTACTGGTTTAATATCAGTGCTATTGTGTATTTTGGCAGGATTTTATCCTTGAGCATTACAGTGAGGATGGCTCTAACTATCAGGAGGAGATTGATGATCTGATGGACCTCAGACAGGTAAAAACACTCATGTCTGAAAGTGGCCGTAGCGTTTATATTCTCTATGCAGCATATTGCTGCGTCAGTGTTTCCCCTACCATGTAAATGCTGTCTTGTAATTTGAATCAACAGTTCTTTCTTGATTGACCATGGAGCACACCCACTATGTTCCTGTTCTTAATCTGCTGCCAAAATGAGCTGATTCTAAGCTCTTAAATTAGTTTATCCCCCCAAAATCCAACATTGCAAAAATGATTGGTTAGTAACTACATGGTTCACAAAACAGTTTTAGTAACCCCAGGTGGAAATTTAGCTTTGTCAAAGTTGGAAAATGTGTCATCTTCTTCTTCTTCGTCTTCTATATTCATTCCATATATTCATTGTAATCACCCAAATGTGGATGTGTTCCCTGATTGAGTCTGGTTCCTCTCAAGGTTTCTTCCTATCGCCATCTTAGGGAGTTTTTCCTTGCCGCTGTTGCGGTCACTCTTGGCTTGCTCATCAGAGGCATTTCATTCTCACACATTCACTCACACACACACACACACATTTATTTCATTTTGTCAAGCTGCTTTGAGACCATGACCATTGTTAAAATTGCTATATAAATAAATTTGTATTGAATTGTTCTAGATATTTATATTGATTCTAATAAAATTCAGTGGTGTATACGCTATTTTTTTTTATTATTTTTTTTATGGGTCAAACTAAATTTTTTAGTTCTTTATTTTTTATTTTACTGCACAGCCTGCAGTACGTTTCTGTTAAAATTCTCTCTCGTGTGTTTGAGCAGGCGTGCCGCACCCCCAGCCGCAGTAATGCCGGGGTCGAGCTGCTTGCGAACTACTTCAGCCAGCTGTCCCTCATGGAGAGCCGCTTCTTCTCCCCCAACCGCCAGATGGGCATTTTCTTCACATGGTGTGTTCCATCTTTGCCCCCTTAAAGTCACATTAAGTGGTAAAAATGAATCATAAGGCTACAGTGTGAAGTTAGTTATTCAGTTTTACCAATTTTGGAATGTCATTCTATCTATTACTGAGGATATGTATTGATTATTGTAGCTATTATGTTCATTATAATGAAGTTAAGTGGAGTTTTGGCCAAAACTAAAATGTTTATAGTTGATAGTTATTACCTAGTAGAGCTTGTATCAACACTAAACATGCCTTGCTCAGAAGACCTTTTCTCGTCATGAAAGTTTGTTCCTGTAGAATTCTGATGTCTGTTGACATGCATGAATAACCAAAGGAACAAAAGTCGTGGTGTTTCTTCTCAAACCACATGGCGTGTTCTGCCTGATAATACAAATAAATCAGACTCTCTGTATCACGCAGGTATGACTCTTTTACTGGCGTGCCGCTGTGCCAGCAGAACATCTCTCTGGAGAAAGCCAGTGTCCTCTTTAACATGGCCGCCCTCTACACCCAGATTGGCACTCGCAGCGACAGACAGTCACGAGCCGGCCTCGAGGAGGTCATCACTGCCTTACAACTATCAGCTGGTTAGACTTTACACTTTAATATTATATAAAACAAATATTCCTCACCCTCTTTCTCTCTATAATACATTTACACTTTATGGACTGTATGGATGGAAGCATCGGGACATCTGCCCATTCTACCAACAGGTGCTTTAATCACCTTGCATTCAAGTTGGTCCCCCTTTGCAGCTCTAACCGCTTCCACTCTTCTTGGAAGACTTTCCACTAGATTTTCTGTGTTTCTGTGGGAATTTGTGTCCATTCATTCTGTAGAGCGTTTATCAGGTCTTCCCCAAACTGTGTGCACAATGTCTTGTTATGGTGAAACGTTAAGACTGCCTTTCACTGGAAGTAGCCGGTGGTCTGGTGGTTAGGGAGCTGCCCCTGCAATCAGAAGGTTGTGGGTTTGAATCACAAAACTGCTAGTGGCACCACTGAGGTACCCTTAAGCAAGGTACTGTCCCCATACACTGCACCCCAGATGCTCCTAGTTGGTGACCGCCCCCTGCTTCGCTTGGTGAATGGGTTAAATACAGAGAAAGAATTTCACACTGTTCACACAGTGTGCTGTGGTGTGTTCACTAGTGATGTAAGGGGCCACATTAACAAATTTTGTACATTAAATTGATTATAAGCATATAAATAGTAATCATTGCTGCATTTACCTGCATCTGTGGCATGTATAATAATTTGCATGACAAATGGATTAACGTAAATGCAAATGTTTTTCCAGCAGTTGCTGTCTTCTGGAACTATAATGTGGTTTTTAAAGTAACAGTTGCATCACATCATGTGATTTTTTTTTTTTTTTTTCCCACTGTACACTCTAATGCTATCAAAACAAATGACTCCAGTCTCCTTTTCATTGTCCACACCTACACACACAGCTCTTCCTTGTATTCTATAGAAGGAAGTGCCTTATATGGCTGATTCCGAGCTGTCGCTTTCGCACTTATCAAAGGGAGCCGTGACAAGCAAATGACAGACATGCTGTCTGCCTCTCCAGTATAACGAGTCTCTTATCTCTGTCTCCCATTCTCAATGCCGCCCTTTGTGAAGCTCTCAGGTTATTTAGGCATGAACAACAGAAACAAACATTTTTCTTTTAGTGGTTGCCTTTAGAGGGCTTAGTGCTTGTGTTCTTGCATAACAACGCTTTTGACCTACAATTTTGTATACATATGAAGAATTTTGTCAGCGTGAACAGTGTGTTTGTTAATTGGTTCTATAGCATAGTGGTTGTCACGTCCTCTACCTGCAGGGGTCCAAAACCTCCTCTGGAAACACAGGGTCCACATCTGTGATATTAGACACAACTCTCACCTAATTCTACTCCCAATGAAATTGTCACTCTGGCACCGTGCATGTGTGCTGTAAATTAATCTATTGTCGAAGCTTGTATCAAGATGAAGTACTATCAATCAGAATCGCAATTTGAGAATTTAGTTAATTCTGCACAGACACACGAAGATGAGAACAATATAAACTATAAAGTCGAATCTGAAAAATACTCTGTCCGACACACTGTGCTATGTACACAAAATGCTGGACTATATATATATATAAAAAAAATATATATATATATATATAATTGCTGGGCCGTTAACGCGTGTTAACGTGTGAGATTCTTATCGCGCGGTTAAAAAAATATCGCCGTTAACAACGCCGCCCCCCCCCTAGTCTATAGA
>JBBPDH010014798.1:0-11059 GCA_037974565.1 Clupeocharax schoutedeni
TTATCTTCCAGCGCTAGCTTGACTCAGCAGCAGCATTGGACACATGAAGTGTCTTCTTCTTCTGGCATGCTGGTCACTGATGTAGCGCAATACTGCCCCCACTGATTGTGTGGTACTGCAGTGCAGAGGGGCGTTTCATTTTCTAATTAATCACACAATCAATTTATTTTAAAGCGTTATAGAAAATAAACTAACGCAAATAGTTAACGCAGTATTTTTAACAGCACTAGTTGGAATACAAAAGGTTCTTCCCCAAACTGTGTCTACAAAGTCTGGTGTTGTCCAAAATGTGTTGGTCTGCTGAAGCATTTAGATTAGCCCTCACTGGAAGGAAGGGTCCTGGCCCAAACCCTGAATAACAGGTGTATCCCTATAGTGTATGTTTGTATAATGATCTAGCAAACTCTTTGTCTGAACATTGTGTACTACATTGTATACCAATAATCATTTTTCTCAAAAATTGCAAATGAATAAAAATAAATAGAGGTAAACGAGAGAGAGACAGAGACAGAAAGAGGGAAGGAGAGAGACATAGTGATGGAAAAACGCACACATTTGTTTCAAGTCAGGTTTATTTCATTCTCTGTAGCGTTTTCTCTTGAGCAGGCGAGAGAGGTTCTCACACTCTGTGTTTTTTTTTTTTCAGTTGGTATGGCTGGGCATCAACGCTTTCCTCTTTGTCCATTCCTACAAGGCGTTCCTGGAAGAAAGGTTCTTCTACACCAGAGTCATCCTTGGGGTGGGTTCCAGATATGGAGTTTAAATACAAGCAGCTACAGAATGCACCTACTGACATGTGGATATGTTTCAATAATTGAGGTTGACTTTATTAACCATTATCATCAAATGGAGTCGCCTTTGGCTCACGCTGGGCTTTTCTGCATGCACCAAAGGCCACAGAACATGTGGTGAAGCAGGTGTTAGAGCTTAAAGTAGACACGAAAGTAAACAGGATTCATCACTTCTCTAACCCCCATCCCCCACCCCCCCCCATCCCCCATCCCCCACTTCATTTCATGAATGTGAAAAACAGAAGTACATAACTCCTCTATTTTTCCTCCCTCTCTCTCTCTCTCTCTCTCTCTCTCTCTCTGTCTCTGTCTCTCTCCCCCCAGCATGCTTTGTCCTGGGCGAGGGCTCCAGCTGCGTGTCTGAACTTTAACTGCATGTTGATCCTGTTGCCGGTGTGCCGCAACCTGCTCTCTTTCCTCCGGGGCTCGATTCAGGTCAGAGAATCACAACCAAAACCAGGAAACTTTCCCGTTCCCGGAAGAAACTGCTTATGTTCTGACTGCACAGAGACACGGAGACAAGAACAATATAAAATATAAGCTCTAAATAAACCCAATAAAAACATCTGTATGAAATTCACAAACTGATATTTACACGAATAGCTGGATTAGTAACTTACAGTTAAGTGAATGACTAGTAATACGCGTGTTAGTGCGTTACTGCATGTAGCAGAGAACAGAAGTATTTAAGTAACGCTGAGAAGCAGAAAGCACAGGAGATCAAAAATGAATAAATAAACCAAACAATCTAGTGAGAACAGATGTAAGAATGAGGAGAACTGTAATTGTGTTACTATTGTGCATGTCATGCAGTGCTGTAGCCGTACCGCTGCCCGCCAGCTGGACAGAAACATCACTTTCCACAAATTGGTGGCCTACATGATTGCCTTCCACACAGGTACCATTTGAGCCCCTAACACAGTTCATCATTTCGAAACTTCTCCTAAAAGGAACTGTCGGGTTCCGTCGGATCGGGCTGCCTTGGCCTTGGCTGAACTTTTTTTCTGTTTCTTCTTTCTCTCAGCGGTGCACATCATCGCTCACCTGTTTAATTTTGAGCGCTTCATGGATGCTCAGTTGGAGGGCAACTCCAGCTCCCTGCCTCATGTCCTCTCTGTGATCGGCAGCAAAGGCAATGAGTCCTTCCTCAACCCCATCAGGAGCAACCAGACGGTGAGTAAGAAAACTGCCAGAGTCTCAGTATTGAGGATTTGATTCTGCATTGAGTTTGTCCACCCTATTAACAACTTCACACCAGATGTTCCTCCGCACTAAATGGACAAAAGTAATGGGACACACCTGGTTTTTAGGGTTTGGGCTAGACCTCTTACTTCCAGTGAAGAGTTATCTTTGTAGGCACAGTTTGAAGCAGGCCCTTTCCTGTTCCAGCTTGACTGTGCCCGAGTGCACGAAAGCAAGGTTCATAAAGAGACGGCTGGGTGAATTTGGTGCGGAAGAGCTTGTCAACCCCATCCAACACTTTTGGAATGAATTGGAATGGAGATTGTGAGCCAGACCCAACCTCAGTGCCTGATCTCATAAGTGATCCACAGAATGAATGGCCACAAATTCCCACAGAAACACTCTAAAATCGTAAGCTTTTATAGCTGCAAAGGGGGGACCGACTCCATATTAAAGTCTATTTTTTGTCATTAAATGCTATGTCATTAAAGTCCCTGCTGGTGTTCCATTTAGATGTCCCAAAACTTTTGACCATAAAGTGTATACAGTAATCCCCCGCATTATGTTCCAGGAGCACCTACGTAAATTTGAAAAGCCCAAAAATGCCCCCAAACATGCTCCCAAATCACTTAAATTTTATTTTGATACCGTAGAAATAAATGCACATCCGTATTGTACAGTTTACACTGAACACAAACAGTACTAGAGCGTAAATATCGGGGCGAGTGTGAGAGAGAACGCAATAACACACTGTTCGTCAAGCGAAACGTCTTTCATTCTCAACTTTACAGCTTTAAACAGACGTTTGCAACACAGAGAGTACTGTCTATTGGAGTGTCCCAGTACTGCGCCCATCTCAACCAGAGCTCTCAGCTGATTGGCTGTTCGTGCTCACTGCTGTCATCGTTAGTCACCAGTAGAAGGTCCTGAAGCGGATTTTAAAAATTCGACAGCAGTTTTAAGACATTTGATGCCATTCTAAGTTGAGAAATGCATTTAAATGCATTTGTCTGTGTAATAATGGTAAAGAATGTACAGTTTTGCAGAAAAGCTTCATATAAAGCCATTCTCACGAACCCATATTGTAGTGCCCTCTAGCAGCCAATCAACCTGGAAAAGCATCACCTTTTGGCACTTCTCCTCGTTTCTTCTCTTTATCTTAATACCCATTGTTGATTGCCACGATTGTGGAGGTGTGTGAGGCAGGCATCATCATCAGGGAGGGGGAACACTGGCTGACTGACTAACACATCCAACCAGAGGTGCTGGAGACACTGAACTAACTATGAACGCAAGAGTAATCTTAATATTTACTATAACAAATCAGTGTCTAATCCCACAGCCCCCTCCCTGATGTGTAATGGAGTAAGACTCTTGTGGGAGGTTTCGAAATAAAGTTTGCCCAAAATTTCCCAATACTTTCTGAATGTCCTGTATGACCACACTGTGGGCGGAAGTTCTGCTTCTTCTTTAGGTGTCGAACAGCTCTGCTTAGACTGTTGTTATAAAGGAAGCTTTAGACGAAGCAACACTAACAGATAAAATGGAAACCCCTCAGGGATCTCTCTTTCTCTCTCTCTCTCTCTCTCTCTCTCTCTCTTTTCTCTCTCTCTCTCTCTCTCTCTCTCTCTTTTCTCTTGCTCTCTCTTGTCTCTCTGTCTCTCTTTTCTCTCGCTCTCTCTCTCTCTTTTCTCTCGCTCTCTCTTTCATTCTCTCTTCTCTCTCTCCCTCTCTCTTTTCTCTCTCTCACTCACTCACTCTCTCTCTCTCTCTGACTCTCTTTTATTTCTCTCCCCCTCTCTCTCCTCTCTCTCTTTCTCTCTCTCTCTCTCTCTCTCTCTCTCTCTCCCTCTGTCTCTTTCTTTTATCTCTCTCTCCCTCTCTCTCCTTTCTCTCTCTCTCCCTCTGTCTCTTGCTTTTATCTCTCTCTCTCCCTCTCTCTCCTCTCTCTCTTCTCTCTCCCTCTCTCTCTCCTCTCTCTCTCTCTCTCCCTCTCTCTCTTTTCTCTCTCTCCCTCTCTCTTTTCTCTCCTCTTTCTGTCCCTCTCTCTCTCTCACACATACACACTGACAGATCACATCTTGTTGCCATAGCAGCAGTGAGATCTATGCAACTGAGAATAGTGCAACAAAAGGAAGAGGCCTTAAGCAAAAACAAAACAACGAAGAGTCATCCTGTCTGACAAACACTGGTCCTGTGAGCCCACTGACAGGGAACACAGAATTTGGCAGATTTGTTGGAGAGGGCCTGAAGATTTTTTCTCCGTTTGAGTTTTCGGTATTTGACCTTGAGTTATGTAATGTCTTGTACATTAAATAGCTTAACTACATACGGTATGTATTTAGGGGATGCCTTTCTGACAGTGCATTGTATACTGTACACAGAAGAGGTTTGAGCCAAACAATGCACTGGTTTTGGTTAAAATAAATGACTGAATAGATACAGTAGATAGATAAATAGATGGCTATAGGATATTTGTCCATAAGTGACTGTATAAATGTTTGACCCCATTGTTCAGGACAGCTGTCACAACGCGGGGCACAGGTCCTTGGGAGCTGCATGAACAAGCAAGAAGCCAAGGATTCATGCTGGTGGTTTTTATTAAACAAAAAACAAGAATAAAGGAAACAGGCAGGCAGGCCAACCAGGAACGAGAGTACTGAATCAGGAACAGGATCAAAAACGTGCTCAAACTAAAGGCGTGCTAAAGACGATGGACAGATCACTGGTGCAGACACAAACAGGACTTAAATACTAAACATAATCAGGGATAAACACAAACCAGGTGGGATACGTGATACACGAACAGAAACCGGTAAAACAGAAAAGCACATGACACCAAGACACGTGACCAAACTAGAGCAGAACACAAGTCAAAATAAAAGCCCCTAAACACACAGAACAGAGAACAGGGCAAAACCAGAATAAAAGCAACAAAAAAGCAGTGGCCTACACCGGCCACTGGCCATTACCGTGACAACGGTCTGGAGCTTGTATCTTCAAAATGATAACTTAGAACATTCAACATGGTTTAATGTAAGTAATGATTTTTGTAAGTAATTTTGTTACACTTCTGTTTACTCTTGGATAACCCCCGTTTATACGCAGTTCAGCAGTCGGGGTTTTAGCCTTAGATCGGCTCTCTGATTTTTACTGAGAACCCGAACTAATAATTGTTGGTGGAAACCCCCGCACTCACAGGGAAACTGCAGATATCCTCCCCGTTCTTTTTGCTTATGTGATGTCCGGCTCTCGTCCGCCATGCCCTTTCTCCTCATGCTAGTTGTTTATGTTTGACTGCGGCAGTTAACAAGGCAATCACACACCTGAATGAAATGAGCCCAGACATAAACAACGCTGAATGATGAGGGGGCAGGTCGGATGAGGCATTGTGCTAAATTATAATTATAAAAAGATGTAATGTACTCATTTTGTATCATATATATATATATATATTAGAGCTGGGCCGATAACGGCGTTAACGTGCGTTTAATTATCGGCGTTAACGCCGTTATCGCGAAGATTCCATGTGATTAACAGCATTAAAAAAAATTTATCAATGCCCTCCAATATTTTTTAAAAATGTAAATTCAGCCACATTTCCATATAAAAATAACTATCCATTTTTCGGGACTGCACCGAGAGCAGAAAGAAAGTGCGTCTTGGGATGGTGAAATAACGCTGTACTCAGAGGCAGGTTTGAAAGTAGCCAAACCAAGAATGCTATTTATTTCTCCTTGCTGCCTGTGATGCATCCCTCGCAGCTGCGGTCCAGCTCTCCTGTGGAGCGTCTCGAGTGTTCTTGTGTTTTTCGTTTTGTTCCTCTTAAAACTGTAATTTTTTTTTTACAGTAAATTAATTTATTTCTGTATCTACCTGCTTATAGCAAAGAAAACAACAGTGAATACCAAAGAAAATGTGCGTGCATGAATTACAATAAAGTCTACACAGGGGTGACATCGGTATTTTACACTCTAGCACTGCGGGAGTTCCGTGTAAACTGTACGGTAATAATACAGGCTTACCTTCTCGTTTTCAAGGGTAAAAGGTTTAGCTGAGTTTAAAATGAAATTAAAGTGTTTTGGGGGAATCTTTAGGGTTTACACTATAGAACAGGTGTTTTTAGGCATTTTTTACAACATCACAAAAGCGCAGTTAATCTTCAGGTGCTCTTCAAATGTAACACCCGTGATAAGTGGGGGTTTAACGTACTTTTTTCATGTAAACATACCTCAGAATATGTAGACCCTGTATGTAGAGGAGTATAACTTTTATGGTAACATATGCTTACCCTCTTCCCTGCTGCAGAACCCGACAATTGTGATGTTCACCACAGTGGCGGGGCTGACCGGTGTGGTCATCACCCTCGCACTCATCCTCATCATCACTTCCTCCATGGAGGTCATCCGCAGGTCCTACTTTGAGGTTTTCTGGTTTACCCACCATCTCTTTGTTGTGTTCTTCATTGGGCTGGTGCTTCATGGGATTGGGTGAGTGAGGGCACACACACACACACACACACACAAAGTTTTTTTAAACTATCTGTGTAGCCAGTGGATTTGCAAAGTGTGGAAAATGAGCAGTGACTTTATGATGCAACTTGATGTGACCACATTGCACCATGATTTGGCAATTTTACTCTCTGAAGTTTATTTTGAGTGCTTTCATCTGTTTGTGTGTGTAAATGTGTGTGTTGACTTTTGACAGCCGCATTGTGCGAGGCCAGACCCGTGAAAATGTAAAGCTCCATAACCCTGCAAAATGCCACCAACATTTTGAGGACTGGGGCACAGATCCCAACTGCCCTGAGCCTGTATTTGCTGGAAACCCTCCAATGGTAACCTCTAGCTATTACACAAACTCACTCATATTAAATGTGCTTAATTCCACACTTCGTCCCATGTAGAAAAGTATTGGGACGCCTGACCATTACGTCAACAAGGACTTTCATTAGGGTTGAGGTCACGTCTTTGTGCGGGCTACTCATCCAACCATGTCTTTATGGACTTTGCTCTCTACCCTGGGGCACAGACGTGCTGGAATAGAAGAGGGCCTTCCCCAAACTGTTTCCTCAAATTTGTAAGCATGCCATTGTCCAAAATGTCTGGTATCCTGGGGGTGGAGGTCGCTCAGTGGGTAGGATACTTGCCTTTGGACCGAGAGTTCATGGGTTTGAATCCTACCTTCAGCACCACCGTTGGGTCCCTGAGCAACACCCTTAACCCCTAGTTGCTCCAGGGAGAGACTGCCCCCTGTAGGTAGGGAATGGAAGTCGCTTTATTTAAATGTAAACAAGTAACTGGCCTAGCCCAGACTTCGGAAAACACGTATGTCCCAATTCATTTGTCTGTGTTGTGTAAAATTAGAATAGACATATACATTTCACATCCTAAGATTTGTACACCTCATCTAATATTTCTTCTTAAACATCGATTCAAATGTATTTTCTAAAGGAACGCACTTGAGACACCACACATGCCTTAGCTCATGCAGTGGGAGTCATTATAAATCCATGTTCACTTTCTAATCCTGCTATTCCTTCGTCCTTCGTTTAGCACAGAGGATATTACCTGATGAAGAGTTCTGAGTGTTATGGTGTGCAGCATTACAGGTCATCGGTGTCACAGTTCATTTCAATGTTCTCAATGCATTCTCTGTTGGGGACAGGTCAGAACAGTAGGCAGGCCGGTTCAGTACACTCTTCCGCATCCATGCCTTTGTAATGTGTGCAGAAGGTGCTTTTTGCATTGTCTTGTTGAAAAATGCATGGGTGTCCCTGGAAAAGATGTTGTCTTGAGGGCAGCTTATCACAAACTGGATCATTCTTTTCATCTTCGGGCACACGGCATCTATGTCGTCCAAAAAAGCTCTGAAATACTGATTCATCTGACCAGAATACACGTTTCCACGGCGATGGTCCATCCCTGATGCCTCTGAAGTCGGTGCCTCTGGACATTGTTAACATAAGGCTTATTTGTAGTGCTTCACAAATGTTTGCCTAAGTAATCAGCAAATGCGGCGTCTAAATGCTTTTGGACATACGGTGTACGTCTACACTCTCCAGCGTAGAAGGAACAGAAACAACAGCCAAAACAAATGCTACAGTACTTTATGAGCTGCACTCTATACACTGTATATATACACACACACACACACACACACACATACACACACTGATCTAAATGAACGCATACATTTATATATAAAACAAGGCTTTATAATAATCACAGAAAAAATAATGTGATAACCGTTCATTGATTAGTGGCATGCCGTGTTGACTCTTTAACACAGAGTCTGGTGCTCTGTAAAATGAGGGAGGAGATGAGAATCACTAACTGCCAAAATAAAAGGCCTTTTCAGAAGGCCTGTATTATAAATGCTGTGCTTTAGGCTACATGGTTCAACCTTTTGTTGCTCATTGTGTTGTTCGCAGACGTGGAAGTGGGTGATCGGGCCGATGATTCTCTATTTGTGCGAGAGACTGGTGCGGTTCTATCGCTCGCAGCAAAAGGTGGTCATCACCAAGGTCAGTGGCCGTAGCATGCATTAATTAATTAATTAATTTATTTATAATTTCGTTATTTATTCTTCGTTTATTTATTTAATTATTTCTTTTTCATTTATGTATTTATTCATCTTTATTTATTTTTCTTTATTTATTTTATTCATGTATCATTTATTTATGTTTCATTTATTTATTTATATATTTTTATTTATTTATTTACCCCCCCCCCCCACCACACACACTTTTTAAAATGATTGATTTTTAATTAATTAATTGATTGATTGATTGATTTATCGTTTACAATAAAATAACCGTTGGCATGGAGGTGCTGTTGTTCTCTAAACAAGGTTAAAGATTAAAACACACACACACACACACACACAAGAAAACGGTTGATTCAAAGATGAAAAGGCGAAAGCAAATGCATATCCCTGAGTATTCTGAAGAGAACCACACTGTCTACCTTTCGCCAGGTGGTGATGCACCCGTCCAAAACCCTGGAGCTGCAGATGAAGAAGAAGGGCTTTAAGATGGAGGTGGGCCAATACATCTTCATGCAGTGCCCGTCCATCTCTCAGCTGGAGTGGCACCCCTTTACCCTCACCTCTGCCCCCGAGGAGGACCACTTCAGCGTCCACATCCGCATAGTTGGTGACTGGACACAGGCTCTCTACTCCGCGTGCGGGGGGGACAAGACAGACGCACAAGAGGCCTGGGAGCTGCCCAAGTAAGAGAGAGTAGCACACAAGTGCAATGCTCCAGTGCAGTTTGTTAGCAGTGGAGGACTTCGGCTTCAAAGGAATGGTGCAATCTGTTCAAGCCAATTTATGAAAGCACAAGCTCAAGCGTTTCAAACCAGACATCGTACTGCTCTGCCCTTCACATTAGCTTCATTGTCATGGATACACACTTTTCAAAAATACAAAAGAATGTGTATGGAGCGGCGCAGGAATAAGGCAAAGAGCATTAAATACAACAGCGAAAGAAATGAGGTATTATTACGTGTTCAGATACATGATATCGTGTGACCTTTGATCAGAATTCGGGCCCTTAAGTAGATGGCTGTAAGATCAGGGACATCGCTGTGCTCTGAACAGTCAGATTTGACTGACCGGGTCACATCCAAAAACCTAAAAGTCCGTTCTAATTAGAACGCAAGTGACACGGATCCCTGACGGCAGCTCAACGAACGTTAAAGTGTCATATGGCAGTGTGGTTTGTGTCGATGAGTGAGGTGTCAGACCTCATGCTGGGCTTTGTTTGGTGTTCCTTTGTCACATGGAACCAAAGTTATTGTAATTGAAAAAAAAATCTGCTACTGGGGTTTTAAAAATGGCAAAAATGAACACATTTAATTCATTTTAGGACTTGGAAAGAAAAAAAAACCTCAGGATAGTGTGGGTGGGGAAAACCCACAGAGTGGGTGGAGGGAGGCAAATGAAAGAGCAGCAAATGGAGAGCAAACACCAGTTTTGGGCTGTTTTAAACGGTTTATATTGGTTAAAATCAGAATTTACTAATATTATAATATTCTAATAGTTGTAGCAAAAGTCAACAGACCTTTTTCTGATTGATATCCTTGTTTTTGTATCAGTCATTGTGGCTAAGACTCTTTGAATTAAGGCTTTGTAAAAGGTTTCCTTCGTTGTATTCGCATGCTTCTGCGTACTGAAGCACAGCGTTGAGATTTAATGCAATCTATTGTGTTGGCAAGTGACAGTTGTGTTGGGGGAAATTACACGAGTATAAAAAAAAGGGGATGTGGCCTGGCTGGACTATACTGTGCTGACAGAAAGAAGAAGTGCGCCGATGCAAACACATATTTGCAAAGGTTTTAAAGAGGGCAGGCTGAGGGACACTTATACAGTATCTATTTCATCATCCCAGGATTTTCAAAGTTTGCTGATATTCATAACGGTTACTCATAACATATTATTATTATTTAAATGTAGTAGAGAATAACTGACTCCACACTCAGGTCAGTCCTTTAAGATAACATTAATAGAAGGTGTTTATGTTGTAGAAAATAATGAGCTGCTGCACTGATCTTGAGTTCGTGTTTAAACACAGTGTGCATCATTATTAGTTGTATGTCACCCCACTGCTCATTGACCTACATGGGCTGCCTATGGCCACTCCTACTCGCTCCTGCCATCGTCTGGCTCTGCCATTTCTGCACACAAGGCAAGTCCAGGCCAGACTGCTCTCGTTCATGGTTCCCCACTGCTGGTATGAGCTGCGAAGCCGTTCACATATCGCGTCTTTTGCGCTCGGAAGTCCATTATTTCAAATGTAGACGCGCGGCAGACGCGCTCATAACGGAAGCCCGTTTTTTTCAGCCGCGTCAAGTTCAAAACATCACAACTAGGGATGAGCGAGTACAGCATTATCTGTATCTGTATCCGTTAACCATATTAATTATCTGTATCCGTATCTGTACTCGGAATAGGCGGGGCCTAACCAGGAAGTGGGCGGGGTTTAACCTGGAAGTGGGTCGGGTTGTTTTGAAATGGGCGGGGCTTTAACCGGCTAGTTAGAGCTAGCTGACGGTTTAGGGGCCGTTCACATATCGCGTCTTTTG
>JBBPDH010014809.1:0-11058 GCA_037974565.1 Clupeocharax schoutedeni
CTTAACAAATGATTAATTAACTATTTACCAATGCTTAACTAATGATTCATAGGGTGTAGTTATTATAAAGTGTTACCACAATTTCTGATAAAATAATATACCGGTTAAAGCCCCACCCATTTTGAGACAACCCGACCCACTTCCATGTTAAATCCCGCCCACTTCTGGGTTAGGCCCCGCCCAGTCCGAGTACGGGTACAGATACAGATCATTCGTATGGTTAACGGATACAGATACAGATAATGCTGTACTCGCGCATATCTCTATTGTTAACACATTTAATTTTCCCATTTAAATTGTATTAAATGAATGGTGCTTAATGTGACCAAAGGCATGAACTAACAAGGTCTTTTTATTTTTTTACCATTTTTGACCCCAAACTGGCCTTAAAGGGAAGCAAATGTGGTTCCCTCTTGGCATGACTCCAAAGAACCTTTGTTTTTTCCTAAAACTGTACAGCCAAGAATCTCTTTGGGGAGTTTACAGGAACACTCTGTATCCAGCATCTACTAGTTATCTGTGACTGACAGGCTGTAGGATTAACACACCCCATGCTATGTTACCCGTAAAAAAAATTGCAGTTCATGGCGGGTAAAATGAATCAGTAACCCGACACAGCTCCTGTGGAACATGCTGCTTCGGACGACAGAAATGACAGAAAAGAGGGGACCGTTTGTTGACCCAAGATGACAAATAGCCTCCATTAGAGATGAGCAGTGTTTGCACTCTAAGTCCATATGCCCCACTCTGAACAGGACACAATTAGGTAATGGACTTGCTCTCTTTTTTTGGTTCCTTTGTACACAGTGACATCTGGTCAGTATTTAGTAGGAGCAAAACAATATAAAAATAGATCCATTGATTTTCTTTTTTGCAAAGCACAATGGAAATTACAGCAAAAAATGCAGAGCCAACATCACAGACAACATATATATGCCATATTTCACCTCAGATCATCATCATTATCATCCATCATCACCTTTTTTAGTGATATAGTGACTCAAAAATGCATTTCAAGAATGGATGAGAAATAAAAGCATTACATGTTTTGAGAAAAAAGTCTGAAGCGCAGTCCTAAACCTGTGCATAAAATATAGTGTTTGTTAATGTATTCAGTGATGTTTGGTCCAGAGTTTTATACTTTCACTTCTCCTACCTACATGAAGCTAGATGTGATTGTAGCCCCATATGGCTGATTCGGAGAAAATGATTTGTGTCCTAAGGTGGGTGTGACACTCTGCTCTAGCACCGTAATGTAGGCGCAAAGTACAGTTTTTGTCAATGGTACAACAATCATTTCACCAAATATTATGAAATTTGTATAGTAAGTTGACCTCCAGAACATGACCTTAGTTTGTTATAACTCATTTTAGAGTAGCACCACCGAGTGACTAACGTGAATGCAAAAATCTAGCACTTCACAAGCCAACATCTGGAAGATCAAAGTTTTTTTGGAGGTACTGCAAAAATTCATGAAATTCCATTCATGGGGGCACTGCAAGTTCCACTTGGCTCACTCAATGCTCACCGGCGGCCAGTCAAACTTCAAAAAATGATTTGTATGTCTTTTAATGTCAAATAAAGAATCAAATTTCAAAAGATTCGCTGAATCACTGCCACATCATTTTGATGCACACAAGATTTTGTAAAATTTAATCTATAGAGGCATTGCAACTGACAGTATACTTGGCTTTACCTTTGTCCTGCTCAACATAATCCAGCAGCTATTTCATGTCTGTGCGAATTGCTAATCTTAATGAAAATGTGTAATTTTATTCATAATGGTATATAGAGTAGACTGTGTGTAACTGTGAATTTGTGATCTGCTTAAAAATGCCAAAAAATGCCAATTTTTATAGTGTAATCCCTAATATGTGTAATATGTCCTCAAATATGCTCCCAAAACACTTTAATTTCATTGTAAACTCAGCTTAATACATTACACTTAAAAATGTAAAAATAAACCTGTATTCGTACTGTACAGTTTACACTGCAGCATGTTTTGCCCTGTTTTTCTGACATGGTCTTGTCTCCAAAATTAATATTTCTTCTTAAATGCTTACATTTCGAATTCCAAAATTCATTTTTCCTCTTAAATCCTTAAAATTGATCCTCTTTAAACTGTTGTTGTCAAGTTGTCAAATCACTGAACCTATTGCTACTTGGGCCAGTTCGCATATCCTGCTTGGACCGCGATAATTGCTGCTTGTTCTCTTCTGGTCATATTACTTGTTTAATTATGCAAATACATTTTCATAGTATTGCAAAAGACTTCTGAGGCAGAATGTCATGTAAGACTAGATCATCAATACCCCTCACAGCAGCATAGCTCAGAGTGGTCTCATATATCCTTTTGATTTACTGTAAACCAAAATCAACAGGGTTTAACTGTGAAAAAAGCTTCGGCAATTAAAGAGGAGAGGACAGAAAAGAATCATTTCTAATGACCCAGATTTCATCCAAGTTATGCAACTTCCACAGGAATGTGAAATACATGCAGGATTTCTTGCTTTTGCCACACTGCATGTTTTCTTAACCAGAAAACACACATTACTGTCAGCAGAGGTTGTGAAACATGCAGCCACACTGGAGTGCATGCACATCAGAAGCTTCCAGCCGAAATTAGACTATGTTTATTTTTTTAACCCCTTAACATTCACGGCCAAGCTGTCCATTCCTAATTCCTATAACTTAATAATAGCTTATTGTAAATTATTTGCAACATTTGAACTAAATCACTCATTGCTAATGATTTAAATAATGAGTACATAATATTCTAGCATTCAGGAACTTTAAGGAGTAAATGCTCAAAAGTCTTATTTATCACTGGTGAAAAAATCAGATATGACTGTTTATCAATCCATACCATAAATGACAAATCAGGACTTTTACAGAAAATCCCTCATATTGGCCATGAAAAACAGCAACTCAGTTCTACTGTTAGCATTCCTACTGGACTCTAGTAGTATGTTAGCACAAAGTTTGTTTAAGTCCATTGAAAGCATTTTCAATTGTTTTACATTTGTCATATTAAAATCGATCAAGTGTGTTAGTGTACACTTTGTCATACAGTAACACACCACAACACACAACTCTGCATTTAACCCATTCACCAAGTGAAACAGCGGCCAGCCAGGAGCACAGCGCTGCGGGAGTAGTGTGTGGGGACGGTATCTTGCGCAAGGGTACCTCAGAAATAACAGTAGCAGTCCTGGGATTTGAACCCAGAACCTAGTGATCGCAGGGGAACCTCCCTAACCACCAGGCTACCAGTTGCCCCTTGTGTGTAGCATTTCTACATTTAGTCCTTCAGTAAAGAGACTAGACAAAGAAATGTTCATATGCAAGGGAAGCAGGTCTTTTCAAATTATGTAAAATAATGGAAACAACAAAAGAAAACCGAATGTTGACAGTAAATTATTATGACGAGCAGTAGAGGAAGACGACAGACAACTTGGATCTTGCATTTCTTCAGCCTTTATTTCTCTCTCCACACAGACACACAGCAACACAGCATGTCCTCTCTCTGTGCTAACTAGATTCCAACTGAGGAGTTTGTCCCCTTGACTCCTCCCTCACCACACAGTTCCTGCCAGGTGCAGCTCATCACACTCCCACACACACAATTTGCCCGCCAAACAGGGCAGTGCCCCTTCATTAACCCCAAACAGACTCCTTAAGGTTCAAACAGTCAGTTCTGGTCGCCAGCTCGCTACATAGCCCGCTCCAAGGTCGTGAGCCATCCACGGCCACTCACCCAGGACAGCTATTGCTATTTCTAGCTGGCAGGTTACGTTTTCTCTGGGCTCTTGGAGAACCCCTGGGGGACCCATGGTTGCCCCTAGCACCCGCCCCCAGGTCCTGTAAACCCACCTGTCTGGGCGATCCCTTCCGCCCCACTGTCTGGCTCCTCAGAGTCCCTCGGCCGGTACGGTGCCAACCTGTCCCTGTGGATAACCACCGCCTTTCGGCAGCCCCTCAGTCGCACCCTATACTCCGCTCTGCCCGCTCTGCCCAAACGCTCCAGTACCTCTCCCGGACGGCTTGGTGGGTCTCCGTGGACGGTCCAGCTGCACGGCGAACGGCGTTCACAGCGGCGGCGGTGTCTCTGCCTCTCTGCCGCAGTATGGACCACTCCGGTGCGGCCATGTACAGCTGACCCGCCCCAACATCCACCGTGGTCCCAAGCTTGACCAGCGCATCCAGCCTGAGGACGCATTCTTCCACGACCTCGGCCAACCACACCTCGAGCTCTATCATTACTCCATGGACGGTGAGTGTCAGCAGCCATCTCCCTTTCATCCTGGCTCGATCCCCCGTCACCGTTGAGAGCTGCACGGTGGTTTCTTCCCAGCCAGGCGGGTTCGGTTGCTGGGTTCGCGGCAGGACCCCTGGGCAGACGATGGTGATGTTGGAGCCGGTGTCCACTAAGGCTCGGCAGTGGACCCCGTCGAAGATGCATTCTATTCAGAGACCTTCAGGGTTTCCCAGTCGTCCCACTCCCGGCTTTAGTTATTCCTGGCTTGGTAGTGGCTCACTGCAATATCGAGTGATGTGTCCCTCTCGGCCACAGCGGAAACACACTCTCACTCGCTGGGTTTTCTCGCCTTTCCTGCTGACCTCGGCAACTTGTTTCGGGGTTTCCCCTGGCTCTGCCTCGCCGGCCGCGACTCTCCAGTGGGGAGACACTTCGGGCCGGCCGCCCGAGATGGCTTCTGCATGCTCCGTCTCTTCCAGGGCCGCCCTCCGGGAGGTCGGCACATGGAGGCGCACATGCCGCTGCAGACTGTCAGATGAGAGCACATGCAGGAATGCATGTAGCGCCAACTCTTCCTGGGCCACCGCTGGGAAACGCGGATAGGCCCGGCGGGCGTAGTTCTGGAGGAGGTCTCCAGTGAGCGCGCCCCATGTCTCTCCAGCTTGACGCCGCCGCTGTCCGAGTTGGGCTCGCACCGTCTCTTCCCATGCTGGCAGGCCAAAACGCTGCTGCAGGGCCGCCACCAGCTGTTGGAAGTCCCGGCGTTCTTCCAGCAGCCGATCGACGAGCACCTTCAGCGCATCTCCTTCGGCCGCCTCGTGTGTCTGCCAGCCATTGTGCTTGGCTTCCAACTCGACTTGCGCCATGTAGGGCTCTAGCGGCGCCTTGCCGTTGAACTTCGGCAACTTGGCGGCTTTCGGGGAGCCCACCGCCGCCGCTCCGTCGCTGTCATCCTCAGCTCTGCCTCTCGCTGGGGTGCTGCAGCGGTGCATCATTCCCCGGCTGGCGCTGGCGCCATCTGGACGTGCAGGTTCCTGCCGTCCCCTTTCTAGCTTGCCGTCGATCTCTATCAGGGCTTGGTCCACCAGGGTGTCGATCTTCCTCTGAAGCACGTCTATCCCACTTCTGACACCAATGTGACGAGCAGTAGAGGAAGACGACAGACAACTTGGATCTTGTATTTCTTCAGTCTTTATTTCTCTCTCCACACTGACACACAGCAACTCAGCACGTCCAAACAGTCAGTTCTGCTCGCCAGCTCGCCACAGTATTTTAACTGGTAAAAAGCAGCACTGGGCTAGGAGCGGGTTGAGCATGTCATATTTTAGTTGCAATGGTCATACTTCTTGTTGACAGAAAATACAGGGGAGACAAAACTAAGCTTAAATTTAGTTGGATAAGCATGAGAGCTTTGTGAGACAGAGCCCTGGACAGAGAGTTATCTGTAACATGAATAGTTTTATTATTTCCTATTTATCAGTTATGAATATAGAGCTTTAGGAGTAAGCATTAGATAGCTTTTAATGTGACAATACATCAGCTAGGCCTAGATTTGCTGAGCTCCTGTCCCTGCTCTAGATACTGGAGGGTTAAATGTGCTTTACATAATGAAGTGTTTGTGTAAGTCTTTGAGGTGAGGTACATTGCAGTGTTTTGGTGTGTGTGTGTGTGTGTGTGTGTGTGTGTGTGTGTGTGTGTGTCTGTGTGTGTGTCTGTGTGTGTGTGCGTGTGCGTGTGCGTGTGTGCGTCCATGTTCCTCATAACACGGCCGCCTCTGCGCCACTGGCTAAAAAAGGTGGCACTATATAAGCCACCATGTATTTATGTCTAAAAGTGGCTCATGTATATTTGCGTGGGTGGATTCTTTATTGCGGGTGAAAAGTGAAAGGAATGGGTCATGCTTTTCTGAGGACGTTAATGACAGGCTGAGGAGTGAGGCACTGTCATACACTCACACACACATACACACAACAAGCCTCAGTCAAGCAAACCCACCCAGCACTCTGTGCATGTAAAGCCTGCTCTATAGCCATCGGCAATTACCCACGCCGGTTCTGTCTGCAGGCACATTGTGAGAAAATGCTGCATGTGTTTTGCGGTAATGTTTTATGGCTGCTGTGCAATAAAGACAATAGACCTAGAAAAGAAGTTATCCATGTCCCACATCCAGGCATTCATGATTGACCTCAATTGGAACTGTACAGAACTATGCAATTATATGCAATTAAAGTTGATATAAAAAAATGCAAAAAAAATGGTGCTGTTCTTACATAATCTGGTATTTCTACATTGCAAATTTTACAACAGAGGAGAAAAGGCTTTCTTTTTAATGGAAAAAAGAAAGCCTTTTCATATTGTATTCCATGTCATGTATGATCATTTCTATGAGTTCATTTCTCATGAACAGGTCATACAATGTGTAGAACAACTGCTATAAAAAACATAAAACCATCCAAAATATAGAAGGCTTCAGTGACCCAATGGCTCACTGTCTCAATGCTACAGGGTGCTTCTAACGCCATTTGGGTTTTGTTATTATTGGTTTTATTATTATTATTATTATTATGTTTACATATTTAAAATACCATCCATTTAAATGTGGCCAGCATTGTGAGTATAGGTTGCTCTCATTGATCAGGCTGGCATAATTAGTTATTTTCCTATTTTCATAGGTTCATTTTAAACGTTTATCTTTTATATGTATGCAATCTATGACAGACACATTTATGTTGTTTGGTGTTCTTTACGCTGCATGTCAGACAAGTGAAATTCTGTGGGCTACATTGGTTCAGTCAGGTCACAGGTTCATGGTCAGTTGTGTGGGCCCTGAGCTGTAACCCCTGCTATAAAAGTCAAGTGAGATCAAATAGGTTTATTGCCATTTCAGCCATCTACACAGTACACAATAAAACAGAGAGAACGAGAGAGCAAACACAATAAAACAACAGAGCAACAAAACAAGGCAACTTTTAGTGGAGTTGAATACAGTATTGTGACTGATACTCTCAGTGCAGAAATGCAGAACAGAGGTCAACAGTAACAAATAATAATTGTGCAATTGTGAATTATACAGCAGCACTGTATATTTATACTGTACTGTTTGTATAGTATTTTATTATTTTCTATTGGGGTGGGGTTTTTTTTTTCATTTTTGCTGTTTTTTACATTTGTACTGTCCACTTTCTGCCATGACAAAGCACATTTCCCACCTGTGGGACTAATAAAGGTTTATCTTATCCTATCTTATCTTATCTTAGCAGGACAGAGGAGAGGATGCAGCGTGTGGTGTAAATGTCTGTGAGGGGACAGAGACTCTTCTCAGCTGTTCTCACTATTCTTTGTAGGGTCTTGCGATCCAAAACAGAGCAATAGCCATTCCAAGCCATGATCCAGCTACAGAGAATGCTCTCCACAGTCCCTCTGCAGAATGTGATGAGGACTTACTCTCGCTGGGCCCTCTAAGCGATGGAAAGGGTTCACATGAGGTTTTCTGTGATGCTTTTTATGAGCTCCACTGAGGAGCCATTATTATTCACTTTGCCACTATGTTGCCCTGTTTTCTGAACAAACTCATTTATTAAATGATTTTGTCAACCATTGCGGCTGGTTATTTTTGTTTTGTCAGTTAATTGCTGATGCAATCGTGCTACTGCTCTTCTTCTTTTTCTTCTTCTTCTTCTTCTTCTTCTTCTTCTTCTTATTATTATTATTATTATTATTATCATTATTATTATCATTATTATTGTTATTTATTTATTTAAAAAATTTTGATCATGGATCAAGTATTAATCACTTAAATGAAATAGATTTTTGTGGACAAAAAGAGAGAGTGGACTTAAAACTGTATGCCAGAGAAAGAGTCTGTTACATCACAGCTAAGGCGGCTGGAAAGGGATAAAACGCAGAGAAACACAAGTGCAGAAAAACAAACACAGAGGAAAGCACACGCAAGACTCATAAACAGAATCAAGAGACTAAATCTCAGGTCTGTTATAAAAAAAGACGAGTGTTATTGTTTGTTGGTTGAAAAAGGCGGCTATGTGTTCAGCCATTCTTAACCATAAATGGCTTGGTAAAAGACTGAGTTAATGCCCCTTTAGCATGATGATGGACACTGACTGTAGAGATTCAGAAGACTCGTTTGAATCCAGTAGATTTTTTTGCAACAAAAAAGCAATGTTAGGGTGTTTCCAAACATCGTTTTTACAGTAACCATGCAATCACACTTTGCATTCTCTCACAGTAAAACATCATGTTTTTTTGTTTTTTCCCCTGTGGCAGTGGTTTTTCCCTTTGGTGTGGGCAGCCATCAAGGTAGTGGGAACATTCTTTTTCAAAGGCTTCTGGGTAGACCAGCTAAAATATTTGCTGAAACCAGTGGCTGAGCGGAAATGCCAGCAAATCCAAGAAGCAGACCACATAAAAATGTCTCTAAACTAAAGCCCATAAGAAGCTTCCCCACATTGTTGAACTACCACCGCCATGTTTGAAGGTTGGTGTTTTTATTGTGTAATGCAATGCTAACTTTACTTCCCTTTATAAACTGGATTTCGTGTTTATTCAGACTTTGAGTGTTTTGGCCTGAAGATCATAAACAATTAAAATACAACTAGAAAGGGGAATACATCAAGGCACAGTCAAGGCTGTGTCAAGTCACTGTTCAAAAATGGTTATTTAAAGAACAATGCATTAAAAGACATACTTAGTTTCATGGCATTGTTTGCATTCTGTATTGACTGTTTTTTCTGTCTTCTATATCATGCAGCTAAAAAAAGAGCATTTTCCTATCCAGGAAACACACCAATAACAGTTCAGTGAATTCAAATCATCATCTCCGGTTATAAACCCATTTTTTTCTAAGAAGTAAACAAGTGGTGCTTAGAAGACTAGAAGACAGATTAGAGGTGAAGTATATTACACCAAGCTGTGATAAGGCTCTGGTCATAAATCCTGGAAGATTCTTGTGAAACTTCATCTTGGTTCCGCCCACTGTGAAATATTTTGAATGCAGTACTAGAATAAAATGTCTGAATGATCGCAATCTCTAACTATGCAAATGTGAATGTAAATAGAACACCTCACCATGGCAGTTAAACATCTCTGCAACAGTAACTCTGAAGGGTTTTGAAATTTAGATTTAAATTTTGTCAATACATTTTTTTCAGTTCTTTTTGAAAATGAACACTTTCAGCTGCTTTTTACATTGTGTAAACATTTTATGACCAACAAAACACAATATAAAAAGCAGCTGAAAGTGTTCATTTTCAAAAAGAACTGAAAAAAATGTATTGACAAAATGTCATACACCGACAGAGTAGACTGTCCTGTCTTTTTACAACAACTCGGAGCTGCAGTTCTTCTCGAGGGAATGTTATTCCAATATATTACACAGTAGGTGTGGTACCTCAAACTGGCCTGCCAATCATTCCTCTGACGTGGCCTGTCATGTCCTCATTTAACCCCATGACCTGGGCCTGAGTCCTCTGACCTATACCACACACACACACACACACACACACACACACACATACATACCCCCACACACACCCACATCCACACACACACACACACACACACACACACACACAGTCAGCTGGCAAAGACCTCACACATCATTAGAGACCACACACACACACACACACACACACAGCCACTGAAACACACATTCACTCACTGACCCTAGCAGTTGTCTACGTCAGTTCACTAAGTGTCATGTGCAACACAAATCATACGTCAGGCATTTTCCAGCAGACTCTCAGCCAGACTGAAACAATAAATGCTGTGGATATTTGCTGACGCCTCATTTACAAGTCACTAGCATGCAGGTTTGTTACAAAAATGAGCAATCTCTGTTTTGTGCTGACCCTAATTTTGGAAGACACATATTTTCTCCCTGGGACCTCCAAATTTCACGAAGTACACAAGTAAACAATCCCAATAAAGCTACAGCACCCTCTAGTGGTGGCCAAACTTTAATGGCTACGTGTCTAATTCAAGCTTATTTTGTCACCAATTGAGAAATGATCACTTCTTTAATCAGAGTAGTGATGCCTTAAACGGAATACATTACGGCAGATAATGCATGCATTTTCATCAGATTCCACCTCTTCCCTTATCCAGAGCTCCTTTTGGTATTCCCTTGTGGGCGAATCACCATATGAACACCTAAAATCATCTGATGGTGGCCTCTTGTTTGGACAGAAATGACAAGAGAAAGATCTTTTCAATATTGTCACAATGAATTCCATACTCTAGGAAGCCACAGGACAAGCTGGGCCTTGTTTAGGCATCAAAAAGCAGAAAGTGGATCCTTCAACTGTTACGACGATACGACTGTTTCTCAAACACTGGAGGCAGCAGAAATTGTCCAGAAGCTAAACAGAACCAGAAGAGGGGCTTTAAGTGGGGGTTACATTTCTGGATCCTGTTTAAGGCAAAGTTATCATAAGGGATAACGGATAATAAGGGAGTCGTGAGGAGATGTTGGATGTAAACTGGGTTATTTTCGAGATTAAAGTACACAACACACACTTTCATCAGGATAATCCAGCAGGGAGTTCAGTTTCACTGGAGGAAATGTCTGCGCAGAAGTTTCTCCACGGCTGGGGTTTCAGGGGCAAAGGCAAAGGTCAGGAGGAATTGGTGAAAAAAGGGTCACAGGATTGGTATCACTTTAGTGGTCCAATACACTTGCATTATACAAAGTTCAAAGTGGGGCTTATACAAATAGACATAAGATGTTTTATATACATCCACAGTGTATATCTCCAAATATATATCTTACTTTCAATGTAATTGAA
>JBBPDH010014865.1:0-11055 GCA_037974565.1 Clupeocharax schoutedeni
CTTCCCATTTCCTCCTAAGAGAGTCTAATCTAGTCACCTGGCCTGAGTTAAGCATGGTATAGATTCTGCTCATTATTACATTAATATTTTTACACAGGTCTGCTACTTGCACATATTCTTTGGACATTATCAGGACTGAAGGTGATAGGATTGCAGTGGAAGTGGTGAATCACCATCGGAAGTTCTTTATCAGTCTGGGTTTAGGCTTAATATGGGTCTTCGATACTGGCCCTTTAAAGTTTAATCAGGTGATTGTCAACTTAGACAGTGAAGTTGACAGTGAAGTCAATTACAGTTGAAGTCATAAAGTTGTGAAGCTAATGGTCATTTTATAACCTTTGTAGCCCTTTATTAAAGCTGAAATATTGGCCTTTAATTTTTAATAAAACTTGGCAGGTTTCTAATTTTTTTTTTCTTCTTTTGATGCAATACCACTGGTTAATTATGCAGTCCTGTAACACAGCAGGTCAAACCTTGAAAACCTTTGACGGTTTTGCTCCTGTGCTGCTCAGTGCTGCTGTTCACCCTCCTCACCACTAGGGGACCTCACAAGCTGAGAACTCAATAGAGAACTTTTTGTTCTAGCTCAATTTATGGACTTATCTAAGATAATGTGTGAAGCCTCTTACGGTGTACTGAGTGTTTATATCTACTGTAGTTTCTTGCCCTGTGTGTTTTTGACTTACTTCGGTTTTTGCCCCTAGCATTGCCTTTGATACTCTTATATATATATTGGTTTTATGACTTTTGGTCTGTTCCTTGTGGGATACATGCCTGGTCTAACCTCTAACTTATTTAACCTGGATCTGTTATTGGAATTCGAATTTGAAATGTCTTTGTTATATCTGTTTCTGGATCTTGATTTCATGAGAAAGTGAAAGTAAAGTGTTATCCCCTCTCAGCAAATCCTTTATAGCCCCTTTTAGGTTACCTTCAGCAGTGGTCCTTACATTTCTTCAACAGACACAACCACAGCTTTTTCTTCATCTCATGAAGAAATGGCTTTTTATCAAGTATTCATATTGTCTATAACAGTTTAGTGTCAGTCGGGTTTATCTAGCCTTAAAATAGTGATAGTGATTTGCTACAAATGTGCCAGACTCATTATTATAAAGCTTTTACATGAATACAAGAATTATTTTTCCAATTTCCACCTTCTGGGACAGAGAAGGCTCGTATATTCTTTCTCGTGCACACACAAAGAGCTTAACAAGGAGGACACTGCCCATGCTATCACATTCTCCTAGTCATTGTTTATATGGAAGGCCTTGTATACCCCTGAATTGCGACTATACTACCGTACTTAGAAATAAAAATGAAAGAAAATAACATTTAAAAAACATTTTTTGAAGTTTTAAGAGTATATATAATGTGAGTTTCATTTCAATTCTGTACTTCAGATGAGCTGCTCAACTCAAATGAAGCTCCAGTTTGGTTATTGTATTGTATTTCCCCTACAATGTTTTAATGCATGTGGTTCATGATAGCAATGACACTATAATTATTATTAATAAACTTTTTTGGAAACACTGACTGAGTGTGTAGAAGAGAAAAAATAAGGAACTTCACATGCGATTGGTTGTTGTATATGAGCTGATTAGCATAATGCTCACCACATTTCCATCTGGCTGACTGATCAGATTTCCATCTGGCTGACTGACTGACTACCAAGTGTAAATACATCTGATCACAATACTGTTAACAAAAAGTAACCAGGTGCAAACAGGGTCAGAGTCATCAAAAAAATTAGCAGCTTCTTGAAAGTCTTTCCACAACATTTTAGTAGCACATTCAAGATGTCAAGCAGCTGATGCTGGATGAGAATAGCTGGCTCACAGTCTCCATTCCAGTTCGTCCCAAAGGTGTTGGAAGGGATTGAGGTCAGGACTCTGTTAAGGCCAGTCAAGTTCTTCCACACCAAACTCATCCCACCATGTCTTTATGGTTCTTGATTTGTACACTGGGGCACAGTCATGCTGGAATAAAAAAGGTCCTTTCCCAAACTGTGTCCAAAAAGTTGGAAGCATGGCGCCCAAAATGTCTTGGCTTGCTGAAATGACATGGGCCACTTGAATTCAATAATTAAGAGACACATCCCAATACATTTGTTCATATCATGTATCTGAACTAGAGGGTGCCAGAATTCTGTTCCAACCCAAATTAACCCCATACACACATGCACACTTTTCCTGCTTCCGTCTGGCCAGGAGTGACCAAATGCACCATCACAGTCCATCTTCAAAGCAACATTTCATCTTCAAAGTGAGTCTTTCTTCTTTGTCTGCCGAGAGCAGCGATGTAGTCTGAGAAGAAAGCTCTCTGATGAGAAGAAAGTGATGAACAAAACCTGACACTTTCTGCACAGTGCAAATGACACATAGAGCAAAGGATCATGGGAATGCTGGTATGAAACGTCTCGCTTACTCTCCAGAAAGCAATCTTTCCTCCCATATTTCTTCCCTGCTCTGTGCCAAGACCTAAGTTCCTATATCAGCATGCCATTTGCATGTGACTATCTCTCATGGAAAGGTAGTAATTCCACTGTTTCATCTACAAATCAGTGGGATATGTATGAATGTATGGCAGCGTTGGCCAGAAAGAGATTTGACTTAAGCAGTTCATACCCTGCCTGCGTGCTGATAAATAATTCATACATGCAGAATGAAATACAACCATTGACAATAAATTTGAGCAAGAGGGCTCAACATAATCGATTTCAAAGTCCTTTGTCAGCAGATTGATGGATGTAGTATTTTTTTCTCATGAGCTCCACAAGTTTTGTAAATTTGCGCCCTACAGGAAGGAGCAGGTAAAAGGTCACTCGCATCATTGGTTTTGTGAAGTAATGTGATGTCCTCCTTCCCTGTTGCACAGATTTTGCCAGATCCTTTGAGCTTTTCTTTTATTAAAATGTGTCAGATCCAGTGCATTGTGTTGCTTTACACATTTGGCACTTTTCATAGTAAAACAAGATCAACTATAAAAAGGGACCATTAAGTGAAATAGCCTTATATGAGCCATGAGCAGTCATGGTGCATGTACTTCCATACATTCATGTACTCCACCTACCATACAGGTCCACTATTAGGGTGTACAGAGCGCAGAGTGTAGCTTATCTGTTGCAACATCTCTTAACTACAGTCTACCCTATTCATCTTTGGTCACTTTCAGGTGTCCAGAAACGATTTGCGTAACTTACCATTCTAAGCAACAAATAACTGGCAAACATCATGCCTAAATACATCCTATAAAGAACAGGATTAATGGCTGAACCAGTTTGGGAGCATTATATTGAAGCTGAAACATAAAACCTCTGTTCTGCTCAAAGCTGTTTTGACTTAAATGCTTTTTTTGTTTTTCCAGCAGAGTGGACAGTATGAGTTTCTCAAAACTTTTTGGGTGTATTATGTGATTCCATGTTGCTGTTCCTTTTCAGCCCTCAGTTGTTGTTCCCAGAATTCTGTACTTACAAACTATGCCAATAAGTATCTTGCTGATTAGAACAGCAATTGCACTGAACTGCCTTACTAAAATCAACGGCAATCTCTATTGTTCCTGCCTTTCTTATAGCCTCCAGACGACAAAGAGGCTAATTTAATTTCTGTAGCAAATCTCATTCTGTAATGACTTTGATATAAGCCCCACAATGGCGGTGTCATCTGCAAATTGCCCATGAACGCATAAGTGGGGAATAATGGTCAGTATTAAAAAAGTTCTCTCCAATGTATTTGGAGAGCCAGAAACAGAGTCTTCTGTTCATCCTTCAGCTTTTGGATTCTCTCTGCCTGATCTCAGTTGTTCATTAGTTGTAAATTGAAAAATATCACACTTTAACAGCTTGCCTCTATCAGTGCACTAATCACTGGTGTGTCCTAATAGACACATTTACTAAGTACGTACATAACTGGAATTTGGTATTTGGTATTTTCATTGTTTTATTGTTACTCAGATTTTCCTTATTGTAGGGTGAATGCTATTATAAGTTTATCCTACGATTCATATAAATTGTCACCTCATCTTTTCAGTTATTATTGGACAGCTCTACACTACACACCAATTCTATTATATATTCACACTAGCTAGTACCACTGTGGGACAGGGGAGGGAAGACCGTCACATCCACTCATCGAGGTTGAGGTCCATCGTGGATCAAACTTGTGATTCCCCCTAGCAATAAGGGTGTTGCTCCTGCAATCAGAAGGTTTGAATCCTAACTGCTAGTGTCATCACTGATATATACATAAATATTAGAGGCAGGCATAGATTAATATTTTTAATCTAGATTACTCTCATTGTAATCTTGGAATTAATCTAGATTAAAATGGCTGATTTGGCTCATCCCAATGCCTTTTTTTAAGAGTAAGAGAGAAAGACAGAGACAAAGAGAGCGAGAGAGAGATATGATCCACACACTCTAGAAAAGTCATGAATTAGAGAGAGTGAAAGAGGCACAGAGAGAGTGCGCGCGTCAGAGAGAGAGCAACAGAGAGAACGAGACAGGTTTAAAACAGGCGCGATCCGGAAAAGTCACGAATGAGAGAGAGCCAGAGAAAGAGAGAGAGAGACAGACAGACAGACAGAGAGAAAGAGAATAAATTTGCGCTAAAATATTAAGATGAAAGTCATCATAGTTTGCGTAGTGCACACCCAGCTCCCAACCCAACTTTGTGAATAGATTAACGGCAATATTTTTTTTATCACCCAATAAGAGTCTCACATTAACGCAGCACGTTAACGGCCCAACACTAATATATATATACATAAAACATTAATCTGCCACATTTTAATGTATTAGTTGTTTTAGTCTTTGTCTTGCTGAGCTATACATTTGTCAGTAGTTTAATTGGAAATGATTTTTTACTTTTTTGTTTTAAATTTATTTTTTGTTTTAGTAATATTATTATTTTACCTAAGTAAACATGCTCTTCCAAGATATTCCCACAGATATAAAGGGCCAAAACATTATTTTTAATGAAGCGGTTGCATCACGTTGACAACCTTATTTTCAAAGGTGCCCAGACTTCAACAGCATTCATTAACATGATTTATGGTGAAGACAGAAAAAGACATTTAATTATGATTCTTTGCTGTGATTATGAGATTCAGTCAACTGTTGAATATCTTGGCTGTAATAATAGGCTCTGTTAACTTGTATAATCAGAGATTTGAACACTAGCCTTTCATGTTAGGATTGAGTGATATGTGCTGCTACATTATTTCTAGAGCCATATATGTTCAGCCAAGGCCCTGATTGATCCAGTAATGCCTAGTTTCCACAGCTGAATCAAATGAGGTTCTAATAATAAATAGTTGTGGAGTTACGTACGCTTATGTACACTTACGTACACTTACAGGTGTCACTGAGTGTATTTCTATTGCAAAAAGATCTGGCATTTACTTCTAGCATTCCAAAGGCACATGAATGTATCCAGCCCACTGCCCAGAAATCCCAGGAGTGATTTCCCAGAAAACAATTAGGCAGGATGACTGCAGCCATCACCCACATTGGCCTGCTAAAGATTTATTAAGTCTCAACAGCTCATGTTATTGGTATAGCTGAATTCCAGAAAGCTTACCTGGAAGGTAAGGATCAGATCTGGCAGCCCAAAACTGGGCGGAATTTTCTCAGGAATCAATTAGGCAGCGCATGGGGCACCCAAAGAAGCCCATTACTCTAGTATAGGAGAACATGTCCAGGCTCATGCCCCACTCCACACCCCCACTACGGCCCCCTCACTACCACCCGGCCTCCCCTTAAAACCACTTTCACGCTCCAGAACCACCGAGTGGCCCGAAATTGGTTCCGTCAGGAATGGTAGTGAGACGAGTCAGAGAGTACTTAAGAGCTGCCAGGCCTTAGCGGACCTGGTAACCCGGCCACACGCAAAAGTACATAGACACTACTTTCGGCCACCCAAGGATGGTAATAGAGGGAAGTGGAGTTCCAGAGAACATCAAGAAAATCAGTGCAAAAGAAAAAGAAGTCAAAATGTTTGCAGTCTTTGGTGGGAGATTCAAAATTCATGCCCACACCCTTTGATTTGTGACTAGAATTTTTACACTGGCAAGTTTCCACAATTCAGGACCTTCTCGTTTGCCTGAACTTACCATTTGTTTTACTTGAAAAGACAAGCGTTTCACAGCCTAATGTAATGGATTCAGGCACAAATCAGAAGGCCATGTTTGATGTAAACAGCTGGCGCACAAGTGTAACATGCAGTTTATGGGCCATATGCTCACTAATTCATACGCATGTATTTAAGGGAGGTTCACACAAAAGATGGGACACTGTTCCTTCTTCACCACTGATCTCTGTTTCTAACAAAGTGCACCACATCACCTTTGAGTTGATATGGACAAACTCAAGTGATAATGCCTCCAAAAGTTGCACTGATAAGAGAAAAACACTTGGGAAAGAAGTATGGCTGACTGCTGGATAAAACGGATAAAGGTTCATGTCATAATGCAAGTGGAGATTACACAGAAGGTGACTGTTGAAGAGATTAGACTCAGACCTTGCCAGATTGTAGGTCCTTTGCAAAACAACATTAGTGTCAAAGCTGCCAAATATGTGCAAGTGATTAGATTTAGATGGCAAATCCTGTAGAGTGACACACCAAAAAAAATGTAGTCAGATTTGTTGACCAGGGCATGACCCTTACACTTCTGCTGGACCACAGTAGCCTTTACTAACTTGTGAATCTCCCTATGGGCTTTCTAACAGACAGCTGAAATACCATCTCATCCCATTAACTTCTGTTTTCGTTTCCTGTCTTGTCTGGTACATAAACCACTCTTCCCTGTATCATCAATGATATCAGCCAGCCTTGGTATTTGAGGACGTGTGCTCTCAGGCATTAGCTTTTCAGAAGAAGGCACAATCAATAAGACATTTCTCCCTGTCTGACACACTCATCTGCCCTTCCTTTTGCTTTCCCGTGAAAAGAGGTAAAAAGACAAAGCCCTGTGCTCAGCATGGGAAACAGACCTCAGCTCCTGACAGGTGACAGAGGGGTTCCTGGAAAGTTTGTGTAAACTGACAGGCCTCACTTGGCTCTACTTTGTTCTGCATTTGTAACGGAGAAACTTGGAGAGCAAGAGGGGTGAGAGAGAGAGAGAGAGAGAGAGAGAGAGAGAGGGAGAGATGCCTGGAAGTATGTCACTACCTTGCCAGTACAGCATTTTCACATCTTCACTTCTCTCATCTTCTTAGACTAGGATTCTTGGCACATCTCACAACATCTTTATATGCACACTAACAGCCAAAAGGACACGGAGCAAAAAGGAGAAAAGGGTGAAATACCTAAGCATCAGGGTAATTCTACTTCCACTCATTTCCTTGCTTCTCTTCTGTTCTGTCTGACACACTGAAAGAACTTTCCTTTTTTAAATCTTCATCTTTCTTCCCTGTCATCCACAGAGACAAAACAAGTTTGGTGCTAACAAGCACACATGTGAATCACAGCCATGCTAGGGTGATAGGATAACACATCTTCCCCTTGTTCTGTTTTTTTTCAAGCTCAGTTGTCTGAGACACCTGCTTAAGGCCACACATCCTGATAAAGCTTCATTGCTTCTTTAACTATTAGCATGACATACTCGCTCCATAGCTTGACATAGCAATGCTAGCAAGGCTGCTAAAGTTCCATGCCACCCAGGTGGAAGATTACTCCAATCAGCTGAACAGTGGTCGATAGAAGAGACAGAAGGTACATTTTTGACCTGGCCATGGATTAGAGCCTTTGTAATATGCTTTCCTGAAAGCCTTTTTTAAATCCACCCACCCACTTGCAGGCCTAGGCTTTGCATAGAATCTTGCTGCACACTCTGGAATCCAGTGGTTGACTTGGGAATGACTCTCTCTCTCTCTCTCTCTCTCTCTCTCTCTCTGTTAAAGTATATGACACTCGTCTGGCAACTCCTATGCCCTGCTCTGCCACAGGGGCTGGCGTGAATTTTGTTGGTAGGTATATGTGATAATTGCAGGTTGGGATAAAGGCACTAAAGCAGCTTACATCCTTTAGCCTACAGACTGTGTCGCTGATTTTGATCTGTTTGGGATAAACAAAGTTGAGACATAGCCAGTCACCCCACACCCTGTAAGACACTTTCAGCTGCCTTCATTCTGTGTTCAAGCATCCGTTGATATGTTTGTGTGCATATGCAGTGTGTGTGCTCTAATCTGCACTAATCCCTGCAAAAGAGGATCCAAAGCCTCTGTCCCTGCTTCTGTATCCTCTAATCTGAGCGACAGGGCTATGATGCCCATACTTGCTCTAATGGCAAAAGAATTTGCCACACTTTTTTTTTTTTTTTTGGTACTCTTCTCTCTCACTCAAATGATCAAAGCCTCAAATGTTGTATGACACCCCAAATAGTACGCCATCCATGCGTATCACCATAATTAAGAAGACATCAATTAAGTCAATACTTCTCTGGAACATGTCTAAATGAACACAGTAACCATGGATTCAAACAATGAAGATTGACAAGGAATGTGATAAAGACAGACCTAAAAACAATTCACGAAGGACCAAATAGCTTTAATGGTTAATGAGCAGAAAGAATGTATTGGGACTGACTTAGAAAACAGCAAACTGCAGAAACTAATGGTTAAAGGAAAAATGAGAGTAAGAAAGCTCATCCACTATCTCTTCCTTTAACCATCTCTCCAAAAGATGTATAGTATTGAGAAGCACCTAGAGACAGAGAGAGATGCACAGAGCCAAGAAAAAGAGATGAGAAGAGCAGATGACAAAGCAGGAATAAAGACAATGCGACGTGAATGGAAAGTTCTGTGGAAACATTTGCAAAGTTGACATCTTCCTGCTCAGCACAAGAACAGGAACATTGCCCACAGTGCAGTTTTTCCAGTGATCCACGGAATTCTTGGTTTCCCCCAACAAATATAGTGCTGTCTTGCCCTGTGCGAATACAATATCCGGGCTTTAGAAGGCCTGGAGGGCCTTAGTACATATGGACAAGAGACAATATCACACTACAAATACTGAAAATTAAAATGTGTCTGTAGTTGGGATGAGTGGTCATGTTACACAGCCTGGTGCACTCACCTTTCACTTCATACGAAAATTCTGTCTTGTGGCTCTTACTCAATAGCAAGTTTCTGATCACAGAGCGATTCTTGGGTGGATATTTTTGGTAACTACCATGTCATACATGACAAATCGTGTAGTGAAAGACGATGCTACAATCTTCAATTGTTCATCTGTACTAAACCTATTAGGTAGGTGTATATTTCAGTCAAATATGCTGCTGGCACATATACTTATATATATTTAGCTGATTGCACTCGCTAGCATATTTACTTAAGTTACTAGCATTTGTGTTCATGGGCAGTAACATATTCACCACAGTTATTAGTATATTTTACTTAGCCAGTGGTATGATTTCCTAAGGTACTAACATATTTCACTTAGCTGCTGACATATTTATCTGAATTACTCGCATATTTAATTTAGCCTCTGGCATATTTACCTCAGTTACTAGCATATTTTACGCAAACACTTACATATAGTTGAGAATTACTAGCGTATTTCACTCAGCCACTGGCATATTTCCTTCAGTTAGTGGCATATTTTACTAAGAGGACGGCTTATTTCACTGTAGGAAGCCTTTTAGTGAACACCAATAAATTACCCGCTGATGGAACTGTTACTCTGCTGTTCTTCATAAAACCACTAGAACCCACAGTTTCTAATTCATTTTTTATTTTTTATTCAGCCTTAAAAAGAGAAGCAGTTAAATTCCTCCACATGTACAGGTGTAAAACCCACTCTCAACTAAATATGTCGTGAGGAAGTGGTCTTAAAAATGGTCTGTAATGTGTTTTGGAACCTTTAAATTCTTGATGCTTTTAAAAAATTTGTGCAAGAACAAACACACACACACACACACACACACACACACACACAGAGACACACACACACAAATAGAGATCAGGCCAAATACAATACGATACTGAATTAAAATGTAAAAGACTTACCTGGGGGGGCAAAGAGAGGAAGCAGCATGAGAAAGCAGACAGAGAGAGAGAGAGAGAGAGAGAGAGAGAGAGAGAGATTAGAACTAATAACAAAAACAGCAGTACAATAAGATTAAGAGGACAGTAGTCACTCAATGTTATAATGTTATCTTCATTTCTCAGATAACCTATTGATGCATATTTCATTAATTATGGAATTATCAGGAAAAAAAAATAATGGCTGTAATTTTCAATTACAGCAATTGTACAAATGAATCTTCAAATTAGGCTCTGCGCTCTGGGCCTGGAACGTGCTTTCCATATTAAGCATTCCACACTGAGAGAACCGAAGCCGTTTGGAGGTCAAAATGAACAGCTGAATTTCAACCGGACACGAAAGAGGCCAGCGGGGTGTCATTTCTGACACAAAATGCTGCTTCTAAAACAGTGGCGGTGAATGGATAATGAATTTTTGAAAACTGCTGCAGAGGGTGATTGGTTCCTTTTACCACAGGTTAACTTCACATGTAAGGCAATTTGCCAAATAACACAGTTAGAAACCAAATTAAATTTAATCAGCCACCAAGAAAACTGACTGCTTGTGCCTCCTCCCTAGCATACACACACAAATACACACACACAAACACACACATCAACACAGTTGTTTGCATAAATTGCCAAAGCAAAGAAAGGCATTTTCTCCAAGCGGTTCTTGCTGTGAAAAATATGAATAGCACTCCACTCAGACCAAAACAGCCAGTAACAAACAACAAAGAGAACTAATGTTGGAATTCTGTACACAGCAATGCCAGACAAGAGGCTTGCAACCAAGAGCAATAAGAAGAGATTTAAAACAGCCTGACGCATGGGAGGGGCTCTTCCCTGCTGAGACACTCACACAGGCAGGTGTGCACACACACACACACACACACTGTTGGCACTGTCTGTGCAACAGCTTACCAAAACAGAAATGACTGAGTCTTTGAGAGCAGAGAGACATGAAGATGAGATTACAGATGACGAAGTGCAGGTGATATGAGGGGGTGAGAGAGAGAGAGAGAGAGAGGTGGGGG
>JBBPDH010014885.1:0-11055 GCA_037974565.1 Clupeocharax schoutedeni
CAGGTTCAGGGACTGGACTGGAAATGAGAGGCTCTGAAAGTCCCTCAGGAAGCCTGGAGAACTGTTCCTCAAGAATACATTGAAAATACAAGAAAGGCTGTTGTTTAAGATGCTAAATATGAATACAGTTTGGTCTATTCCTTCATTTCCACCCTTCGTAGTGTTTATAGTAGTATCATGATTGTGATAAAGTGCAGTTCAAAGTTAGGTGCACTTTCTACTAACAGTAACTTTATGTTGGATTTCTGCCAGTCTGGTCTGGCATTTCCGTTGCTGCTTATATGAGTGGATTTTGAAGCAGACAATAGCCGAACCCCGAGTCCTTCTCTGTCCCTTCCAGGCGCCAGTGGGCCCACTTTTGTCAGGCTTGACTTGTTTTTAGGGGCATGTCAGGATTATGCGGTTCCACTGAGGTCAAACCTACAGCAAAGCTGCTAGTACTCATTGTCCTGTCCTCTAATGCTCACCAGCATCTGCACTGACAGCAAAGACTTGGAAATATGGAACAGAAAAAATCACACCAGTGTCTGAGGGCTGAGAATTATGAGCAAATAGGCTTTTGGACAGTTTCATATCACAGACCATGAGGGAGCTGAACAACACAAATTTCTTCAGCTTCTGCATTATTTTCAGTTTAGGACGGCGAGGCAGAGTAAATACAGGATAATGAACCATTGAATAAGGCATACAGACATATCTGTCTATCCATTCATCCATTTATCCATGCTTCCATCTGTCTGTCCATCCATCCATCCATCCATTGATCCATTGATCCATCCATCCATCCATCCATCCACAATCCAACCGTCCATACTATAGTTTCTTCCTCTCCTCTGTTGTCATGCTGAAATTTCCATCCATCCATCCATCCATCCATCCATCCTCTACTTTCTTCCGCTCCTCTGTAGTCCTGCTGAATTCTCTTTCTTGTGCTTAAGAGACCAGACAAAAGAGTCCTAAACAAACTGTGAAGCCCCCCTCCCTGTTCTCCCCCTGACCTGGCTAACAATCTGGTTGCTGGCGGGCACAGGGCTGGCACTCGCCCAGAAACGTGCCAGCGGAGCCAGTCGGGACCATTGTGTGATTTCAATGGCCTGTTTTGTTTAGTTCTGTCCAGACTGGGACCGTTATTATCAGTCAGCCACAGGAAAAGAGTCGTTTCTCAGTTGCTGTGGAATGTGCTTTCACCTTCCACTGTGTGTGTGTGTGGTATTTGTTCAGTAATATGTGTTTTTTCTATTTTCCCAAACATATTAAGCAATTTTCTGTACTAAACTCCTTATTAATAAGCTGATTTACTTCATAATAATAAATATGTTCAGGTCAACACATGCATTGAAAGTGGGTGCATCAGCTTTTAAATGCCATAGAAACTATATAAACTTCTGTTAAAAACTCTGTTTTAATAGTTCCTCATTGTCTCCGGCATCCTGACCCTACCTTGTTCAAGTGGCGATTAGGGAAGGGTGCTATTGAAAAGCTTCTGATGCAAATAACTTTTTTGAAAACTTCTTTAAAATGATGGACCAAAAGTGGTGGAAGTGGGTGTATTTACTGATGGATGCACAGATTTTGATTAGACAGACAGTCAGCCGTCTAGAAAACATGCCCATTCCCTTACTGACTGATTAGTTATTAGTTATTATAGTTTGTATTGAACGATGAAGGACACTGAATTTTGTATTCTTGGCATATTGTAAGTGATTCAGTATTTTTGATATCATGCCCTAAACAATTTGGAACAAAAACTTTAATATCAAAAATGGTAACCTTAGAGGAGAAGGAAGCAACATGCTTAATTCAGACGAAAACAGTCAGTCAAAAAGGAGCGGTTCAGGATACATTTCACTGCGTGTTGTAGTTGTATTACTATGCATGTGAGAAGAGAATCTTGAATTTCAAATGTTGAATCTTAATAGAACTCAGCCATTAAACACTGATTCCCAGGTCCCTTTTTTGGATAAAATGTGTAATAGCAAATAACACAACTCTTGATATTAGCAGTGTATTTAAACTGTCCTGTTACAGTGTTGTAAATGTCAAATGGGATGAATTCAGGCGAACGTTTTGGGTTCTCAGAGTCCCAGAGCTACATCAACCACTAGGCTCTTAGATAACCTACTAGAATCTCAAATTACTGCCATCATCAGTACAAAGGAACCAGACTGGATGTTCCATTCAGGTTCTTCAGTGCAAAGTGGGCGAAGCTGAGATTTCTTTGATGTTTATGTTAAATAAAATCATTACCAATAGATCAAACCATCCATCCACCAACCCATCCATCCATCCACCAACCCATCCATCCATCCATCCATCCACCCACTAACACATCCATCCATCCATCCTCCCATCCACCCATCCATCCACCAACCCATCCGTTCCACCCACCTATCCATTCATCCATCCATCCATCCATGCATCCATCCATCCATCCATCCATCCATCCATCCACCCCACCCACCTATCCATTCATCCATTTATCCATCCATCCATACATTCACCCACCAACCCACCCATCCATCCACCAACCCATCCATTCCACCCACCTATCCATTCATCCATCCATCCATCCACCCCACCCACCTATCCATTCATCCATTTATCCATCTATCCATCCATCCATCCACCCACCCACCAACCCACCAACCCATCCATCCATCCATCCACCAACCCATCCATCCATCCCATCCATTCCACCCACCTATCCATTCATCCATTTATCCATCCATCCATCCATCCATCCATCCCTCCATCCATTTAGTTTCTTCTGCTTCTCTGTTGTAATGCTGAATTCTCTCTCGTGCTTCAGACAAAAAAGCCCTAAATGAAATGTAAGCCTCTCTCCCTCTCTCCATCTCCTACCCTCCCCTCTCCAAATAGATGACCTCTGTCATCTTAAGGGTTAAACACAGTGTTTTTCTGTCCTTTGAGGTCAGCTTGTTTCACACTGACTCATGCGGAGTCTTCCGGCGTGTTATTGAGGTTGGGCGGTGGGAAGGCAGGAGGTTTGCTGGGTCCAGGCTGCAGTTCTTGCAGTAGATGCTGGTGATGTTAGTGTGGAGTGACAGCAGCTCAGTGCTGTGTGAAATCAAGGCTGATGTGTCGCCTGCTGTCTGTCTGCTCTGTCAGCGCAGCCATCCTGCCGGTTTTGCCCCGACCCTCTGCGCCCTGACTCTCCGCGCCCTGACTTGCAGTGCCAGAACCCCCCGCGTCCCGACTTGCGGCGCCCTGAATCGCCATGCCACGAGACTCCATGCCCCGAAACGCCGTGCCACGAATCGCTGTGCCCCTACAAGTTCTTTGTAGATGTGCTATAAAGAACTTAAAAGCTGGAATTCTCTATAAGTGACATTTCATTCAGATATGCTGTTAACAGTGATACCTTCAAATCATATGTAAACACGCGAATGTAAGATTAGTTATTTTGTGAATTTCAGAGCAGTTTGTATAGAAATAAGTGTTTTAGTTGTAGAAAGGGCAGCGTTTAGGTCAGTCTGCTGAAGCGAAAACATTGATTTAATTCCACAATTTGTCCAGAACCACTGATTCGAGTTTATGCATGTTGTAACAAATCGAAAACGTAAAACAGGGCCTATTCTAAATGTGGGTCTACTCACTAATGGTCAACCAAGAGACTTGAAAATAAACACTGAATTCAAACCAAAGCTCGTTTTTCTTCACATTCAAACAGTCTTCCACTGCCTAACCGATGAAGCTACGGCTGGAGCGGATCCTTTAGCGCTCAGCTGTAGCCGGTTAATTAAACAGAAGGGCTGAGGTGTGGTTTTGTCCCACAGTGCTGAAGGCTGTGATCTGAAGCCTGCCGCTCCGCTCTGGAGGTGCGATGTTAAAAGTCTTGTGGCGTTTCTGCAGTATCAGCCCAGCGCTAGCTGCACCATGAATGGAAATTAAACCATCGAATGGTATTCAGTGTTCGTGTTACTGTGTTTTTTTTGGCTTGTTTTGCACTGATTTGAACTGATTTCCAGTTATTTCTAACCCACTGATCTAGAGGTGACGCACCTCGAAAGCTGCGTGTGTCCTACACTGCCTGTTACTCAGTTCATCAGCTATAAATACTTTACAATCAGGAGCTGAACTGACACTGTATTAAAAACAGCGTTGGATACTTTTCGCAACTCAGAACATCCTGAGGTGAAGCTGGGATGATTCAGACGTGACTTTAGCACAGTGCTAATCACTGGTGTGTAAGCTTATTCACTGTTTAGCTGCATTAGCCTTTTAGCGTGAATGCTAAACCAAAGTAACAAACTTCTGACACCAAATATGTCTTGGGCAGTTTGTGTTAAGGGCATTTGTACATTTTGCGTATTTGTTTAAACCTTAATTGGCCTTTCACCTAATTGTTAATTAAAGTTTAATGCAGACAGGGGTAGGGATTTGCAACAAAGCAAAAAATGCTCTGTGGCCTGGGCCAGGTTTTTAACCTTTAGAACTTTAGTATTAGTAAACTCTGATTACGGTAAATATAACCGGTGTAAAACAGTCTAGAACCGGCATTTACCCTCAGAACTCAGAATGTATCAGTAAACTTGGCTGCTCTCCAGAGCCCCTCCCTCTGGGAGTTTTCCCCACCCACTTTTGGGCGGAGACTATGCTGGAAAATCTTCCGGGGGAACTTCTATAAACGATTTGTTGCGCTTCCATGCTGCTTGTCTACTAAGGATTAACCCCCCTCCGCCAAACTCTCCATCTGCATTGCTTATTAAAATATGCAGAGGTTTGTCCTCTGTAAAGGACGTAGACTTAATTACACTCAGAAAATAAACACTGCATTTGTCCAAGGGCGCCCTAACTTTTGCATACGGCGGTATATCCTCCGGCTGGCTGCGCCGGGGCTGACTGTGGACTGTAGAAAGATGAGAGCCTGTTTGCTGTTTGGCTGAACAAGCAGCGGCACTAACGACACATTAGCACTAATCAGGCACGAGCTTGGAGCGGCTAATGAACGTCGCTGTTTCTCTTCAGCCGTGACGCGATTCTGGTGAACAGCCATCTCCCTGATCTGATCTGTGAATAATCCTGGGGTCACCCTATAGAGAAACGTCCGTACGGAGTGTCTTACCATCCAGTGTGTTAAAGCATTTAACCTTAACAACACAAGCTGCACAGATCAGTGCCTGAAGCTTAACGAACAGTAAACTATCATCTAACGGCCAAACAGCTCCTTATATGGAAGTTCCTTTGGGCAGTCAGTGGCCTAGTGGTTAAGACATTTGCCTAGCAATCAGAAAGTTGTTGGTTCAAATCCCAAGACTGCTAGTGGTCCCACTGAGGTTCCCTTGAGTAAAGCACCGTCCCCACACTCTGCTCCCTTTTGTTTGATGTTCCTGTGTCCCGCAGAACCGAAGTTGCTGTAAAGGAATCAACAGGTGATAGTAAAAATAATCACTGCTGGAGATGTAAAAACGGCATCACATATAAATAACGAACAAAAATTATTTTGTTTTAGGTCTTAGAAACAAACAAGAACCCATTATATCTTTGAACCCGGGAGAATGTTCAGGATAGTCTCAGATCTCTAAGGGTTAAGTGTGTTAAGAGTAACTAACTGCTCAGCCTCTCGCTCAGCCTGCTTCACGTGGGTTGAGCTTTGTGCGTCGGGCTGTTTTGACCTTGCTGTAGGCTCGAGTCACATCAGAGCCACACCCCTATCCCCCGATTCCCCTTTCTCTTTCTTCATCCCTCTGTTTTTTTTACCTCCAGCGTGAGCTCCTACTCCCCCCTTACCCCTCATTATCGTCAGCGCGATGAGCCAGAGCTGTCGTAGCCTGTTATTAGAGCCATCACGCTGTCAGCCTGCACAGACTCAGCCCTGTACTTTACTGAGGTTCGGCCTCCGTCCTGCAATGCAAACTCTAATTAAGACCTTAAAAGATCTCTCAACTTAAAAAAAAAAACATCATTAAGAGATGTAGCAGTTATAGTGAGCTATAGTTAAACCACAATGGAGGGACATTGCTAGAGTTGGCTGTTTTGTTATATATATATATATATATAATGGAACCATCCCATAGACAGTCTGGTTGCTTTCATGTTAAATACTATAGTCTGGAGATGTATATAAGTGACACTGAGTAAAAAAGTCATTTTCTGCATGGGTGCAGAACCCAATAGTAAAAATGGGATGACTTATGTTATGCTTTGGTGTGACATGGCCCAAAATCACTGGATGGATTTTGGAGAAAGCAGTATGAAGTCACAAATTAGTATTATGTGCTTTGAACACTGAAAACTTGTGTATAGTTATGCGTTTATATAGAACTGTAGCTAAATTAATGTTAATATTTATGTTACAAAATTAGTAAATTATATTTTTATTAATAATTTAACACTAAAATGCATAACATTTCCTTAATACCATGAAAAAAAGCTGTGATGCTTCTGCCGCCATGCCCCCTCGTCTTCGTGATGGTTGTTAATGTTTGGGCGCGGTGCTTAGCAGCCCAGCACGAGGATGAGGGGGTGGGGCGGACGAGGATTTCTGCAGTCTCCGTGTTATTGTGTGGGTTTCAGTGAACAATTATTATGTTCTCAGAAAAATCCACAATGGACTGAAACCGCCACTGCTGGTCCAGTTAAAGTGGGGGTTACTGGAAGAGTAAAGAGAGACAAACAGATGAGAACATAACAGTTTAGACCGAATGACTGTCTGCTCCACCCAAACAGTGAATAATCTGAACTCCCTAATGAATACTCTGTGCACTATGTCTGTAGAAACTGGACTTTTATCACTTACACAGCGCCCTCTATAGGAAGAGGGCTGTTTTGGATTTAAAGTGGATAGAGATTGATGTTATTAACAGAGGGAGGGAAACAGATGGTATCGGATTGGTATCGGCAGGTACTCAGATAAGTTGCAGTATCAGTATTGGTATCGAACATGAAACTGCAGTATCGTTCCACCCCTTCAGTTTCAAATGTATGTTAATATAAATGTACACTAAATGTACACTGGGCTGTTAATGACACTCACATCTAACACAGATCAGTCTGTAGTGTAGATTTAGTGTAGATAATAATATATTTACAGTTACAGTTGCTTAATTGGACTTAGTCTTGTGCAGTGCGTGAATGAAAATGACCATAACGTTTTAACAGTATGTTTAAAAATGACTTTGCCAAATTTTGCCCTGAAAAACATAATAGTACGATAGATACGATGCCTTGTGAACATGTTCACCCCACGTATCCCCAACGCCTGAATGTGTGTCCGTGTATTTAGCTCTTTCTGTGGACTGTATGTTGCCAGTGAGATGTAACTTTGTTACTTTCGGAGGTTGAGGTTAGGGGTGAGTTAGGTATACATATGTGTGAATGTGGGTGTGTGTGTGAGTTTTTGTGCATAAGTGCCATGAGGCACTGGAACACTGAGTATTCATTCGAAATGTGGATGAGATGGACGGTGGTTGCTTCAAAATGAAAACTTCAGACACACTTCTCACTGTGAACTTTCCCATTAACATCAGATCTTATGATTAATGAGTGCATTAACTAGGTTTTTAAGCATCAAATGTTGTCTCATAATGTTCTCTCATGTTCCAAAAGCAAACACACACAGCTTCTAATGTGTGAATGATTAATAAATTATGTCATAAGCCAGTGGGTGACTGAGCTCCTCAACTACAACAGACCAAACATCCATTTAGAGACTTTGGTGATTATCCCTCTGGGGCCTGGCCCACACCAAGCAAAGTGCCGGCTGTCGGACAGCGCCAGGCCTTTTGTGAGGGTTGGTGACTATTTTCTGTAGCGAGTGTGGGGTGTGTGACTGTGCTGTTTTGGCCGGCTGAGTGTGTTTAATCAGGACGTTCAGTCATGGGAGAGCACAGATGAGGAGAGAAGCAAAGGCAAGAAAAAGAGCAGTGCAAGAAAACGGCTCTCATGAACAGTGTGTGTTTCATAGCTAGGAATGGACATTGTTGTGACTTTTTTTATTTATTTTAAGCAGGGAAAAAATAAATAATGTTGTGAATGAATTTGGATGCAGGAAAGATCCAAAAGTGCTCTGTTACACACTAATATAGCAAAATCAAGCATCACACGTTTCATGGATTTAATCAACAAACATTGTTTAATGAACAAACAGCCGGGTCCATTAAAACACACTCATACAAAAGTACTAAAACAGGTCTAATAAAGACCTGTGTGTGTGTGTGAGAGAGAGCGAGAGAGAGAGTGAGTGTGTGTGTGTGTGTGTGTGTGTGTGAGTGTGTGTGGGTGTGTCACTCTTCATCTCTGTCAGGTCCACAGTGCCAGTGAATGTGCTGACGACATTACAAAGCTCTTAGATGAGAATGGATTGGTCCTGTCAGCACACCACATACACACACACAGACACACACACAGACACACACACACACACACACTGTGTCCTCCCAAAAATGCCACTGAGCATGCAAATGTGCCGGGCTGGTACCTGAGACAGGGTGGACACAGCTTTCCCTGCAGGGATTTAGAGATTGGAGCATTACTGTCACTGCCAAGCGAACCAAACTCTATTAACTTAAATGAACAAATTAGATTCAAAATTAATCGACCCACAGATAAACTCACAGAGTAAGAAATGCTCTCAGAGGTGAATGGATCCGGACATCTGACGCATATAATACCTCTAAAAGTTTCAAATGAAATAGTTACAAATTCAGTTGAGTTTTTGAGGCATTTGATCATAGTTTTAAGAAGCTTTTGGGTTTTAAAGTCTGTTCATGGTGGTTTAAAGTACATTCAGGTCATTCTAAGGCCTGTTTTCTTTAGACAAAGTGACAAAGGTGGGTTTGCGTTATAAATGAAATGACTGTATTTGTGTTGAGACCAGATACCTGGTTCCATCCACCACCACTGTAAAGGAAACTGAGCCAGAATGTGTCTCTACAATGAACCATTTCACATCACACCCACTTTTAATGACTTTGTGTTTAATTTCAACCTCTCCATTGTGCAGAATTGGTTGAAAGACTGGCAGAATTTCAATTTAAACCTTTCTCACCCAGTACTGAGGTAAATCAGTTACAAAAGCTGTTTTAGCTGTATTTCTTCAATGATATATAAAACAAGTTTAGTGATTATGTGAGATAAAACAGCTCTAGAATGATCGTATTCTACAGCTCTATATAATTCATATATTGAACTGAACAGTTTTGCCGTCGTTTTTAAGAGCTGCTGATAATATTTCGACTCATTTCTAAATGAAAATATTGTTTTTTAAGGGATAATTTGAAAGGAAATGACAAGTAAGAGAACGATGCAGCGTTTACAGAACTTGAAGAATAGTTAAAAGAAAACAAATCTCTTGTTCACTCAAACAAAATGGCAGTAATGAGCTTTGATGACCTTCTGATAGCGTTTTAACATCCAGCTGGTCTCATTGTGAGACGAGAGTGTTACAGGATTACAGGAGGGTCTCTTATTTCTTTCAAGAGCTGAATGGCAATAAAGATCTAATCTTTTCTCATCTCATATCATACTGGACCTGAAGTGTAAAGCCCTGTTTTCCTCTTTACTGACTCAGTTTAGCAGCTTAAAACTCTCAGCATTACTTAATAAGCTCTCAGTGTGTCTGCAGTCTGGTACTGTGATGGTGCCAGCAACTGCTCCCATATGTTCTCCTCACCGCCGACGCTGTTCGGATGGCCTTTAGATCTCTATAGCTGCTCCACGCTCAGAGAGTATGTTCTGATTCATTCCACAGCGCTGCAGCATGTTTTGATTTCAAGCACACTGAACTGCACACTGCAGTGCTGGGGGGGTTATTATTTATTCACAAGCCCAAAGTTCGCCGCTCTCTACATTGATCTGGTTATTTTTGGGTAAACAAGAAAACACCAAGGACTCCTATTATGGCTCTGATGAAGTGAAGCATCAGAACTCATTTATTATTTAAATGATTAATCCGCCCTTTTATCTTCTGAGCCATTTATCCTGACCAGGACTCCACTGTTGCTATGACGACACAGACAAAAACAAAATAAAACATGAAATAAAGTAAAAAACAATAATCAAGTAAAAAAAAACAACTTTCCAGTACTAAATTCACCAGTGTTCAGAATGAGAAATAGACATTGATACAATGGATAAATGAATATTACTATAGATAATTAAATATTAGTTAGCACTAATAGTGGTTTGAAGTTTTCTGTACCGAGTAAAAGTGTCGTAAGTAGCGACTATTACATAAGTGATATTCCATATAAAAAACAGTTGCAGAAAATAATATGCAATATAGTAATTTTAATTATACTGCATATAATGATGAGTGGGTGTGTGACAGGGGGAGGAGTTTTAGAGTCTGTATGTGACAGGGGGAGGAGTTATACATTTTGGTGGTGGCGTAGTGGGTAGGATACTGGCCTCTGTACCAAGAGGTCATGGGTTCGAATCCTACATTCAGCACCGCTACCACCTGAGCAAGACCCTTAACCCCGAGTTGCTCCAGGGAGAAACTGCCCCCTGCAGGTAGGGAATTGAAGTCACTTTAAAGTGAAAGTGAAAGTGACCATTTGTCATACGTGAACACACCACAGAACACAGTGTGAACAGCACGAAATTCAACCTCTGCATTTAACCCATTCACCAAGTGAAGCAGGGGTGGGGACGGTACCTTGCTCAGGGTACCTCAGTGGTGCCTAGCGGCCTTGGGGATCAATCCCGGACTTTCTGGTCGCAGGGCGGATGCCTTAACCACTAGGCCATCCAACTGCCCCTAGATAAAAGCATCTGATAAATGACATAAATGGAAATGTAATACAGTCTGATGGCTGGGTGTGTGACAGGGGGAGGAGTTATGTAAGTTATGTAGGAGTTTATGTAAAGTGACTTTGGGTATCTTGAAAAGCGCTCTATAAATAAAATTATTATTATTATTATAAAAATGTATTATAGAGTGTGATGGGTTGGTGGGTGACAGGGGGAGGAGTTACAGAGTCTGATGGGTGTGTGTATGACGGGGGGGAGTTATAGAGTTTGATGGGTGTGTGTGTGTGTGACAGGGGGAGGAGTTATAGAGTGATGGCTGGGTGTGTGTGTGACAGGGGG
>JBBPDH010014905.1:0-11054 GCA_037974565.1 Clupeocharax schoutedeni
GTCAAAGTGAACTTTATTGTCATTTCACCGTATACAAGTATACAGGGAAACGAAATGGCGAGAGCTCTGGATCAGCATTGTATATACAAATACTTAGAAGAGATAAGATTTAGAATTTTTAAAAATTAAAAATAATATAGACAGACAAGACAAAACCTTGTGCAAGACAAACAGTGCAATCAGTATATTCTGACTGGATAATTAGTTATCAATAAATCAATAACTATTTTTTGTTTTAAATATCTGTAAAGATATCTGTTCAAGACATTCAGAGTCCGATTCTTTAGACTTCCTAAAATGAAGCAGTACAGCATTTGTCGAACTGGTGGTGTGGATCCTCTTGATTGAACGGGTATTAATTGTTACATTAAAAAATTACAAATAAAAATGGACGTGTATGCTGTCTTCAGATAGAAAAAAACGTAGCTCCTTAATAAAACGTAATATAATAAGACTTAATATATTTATATATCTTAGATTAAATTTTAGACATCTTGCAACAATATACTTTTTTAAAGTTTCTATAAATCTGACAAAAATGCTGCAGAAAATGCCATGATGTTATCTTTCCTTATAATTAATGATAATTTGTCTCTTAAATACAGAATGTATGAATTTTTCTTTTATACACTCATACAAATACAAAAAGGGACTTCTTTTGAAATGTTTTTGTTTACTTTGACTCACTGACGTTCATGGCGTGACGCTCACACGATTACCGTAAAACTACAAAAATACGCGACCTGAAAAAAAAACCAAATTCATAGTTAGGCAGATTTGTGTTAGTAAAATGATATATAATAAGATTGGTGCTCTAGGTTTGGCATTACGGTACAGAGCGTGTCCTGCAGGATCAGACCAGACAGCATGGTGAGAGGAGCATAGAGAGGAGGATGCTGCTGTCACGATGGAAGTCCTGCAGCCTAAAGTTATTTTACTGTTTAGCGGGAAACGCAAGTCGGGGAAGGACTATGTGACCGATTTAATACAGGAGAGGTGAGATTCGTTGTGCACGTTGTCCTAGGAATTGCGTGTGAGTGTCATACGGGGCTGCAGAGTATGGACAAGCCGAAGTAAAGTGGAGAAAAAAGAAAGGAGGGGTGGATCATGACTTTTGCAGAGTACTGTGCATCAATTTACTTTATCGAAACCTTAACCACAGGATTATGCAAAGACGTTGACTGTCTGGATACTTGAGGACATACAGTATATAGTGCACTAAATGGATGTAGATACATTTTTCCATGACCTATCTGAAGTAAATTATAATATCCTCTTGGTTCCTCCGTTCAGATGTTCCTAAAGGCTTATAGACCTGAATCAGAGGTGATAAATTAGGATTAGAGTTGCAAAATCGTTATCAAGTTGTTGGCTTTTGCAATACTGATATCGCAGAGGGCAGCAATATGCAAATGAACCTCCAGCCAATCAGTGTTAATCCAGGTGAGTTACTGGGGTTTTCCCACACAAGTCTTAGTTTTACCTGCATGTGCAGTGTTTCTACTAGCAGTTCTGGGATTCGAACCCACAACCTTCTGATTGCAGGGGCAACTCCCTAACCTCCAGGCCACCAGCTGACCCCGGGGTGGGGTCCTGTTTTCTAGATTGTCTTGGACAAATACTGAGAGAGTAAATTTTCCAAATTGAAGTGTTTTGACAACTTTGCCTTTCAATACTTTTTATGTGGCTCATTTTCTGGACTTAAAAAAAGCTTTAAGACTTAATATTGTTTCAAATGGTACTCCCATCCATCCATACAGTCCATATTACAGTCAGTCATTTGCAGACGCTTCTATCCAAAGTGACTAACAATAAGAGGACACATTCAAGTTTCAGGACGGTGTGAGAACCAGAGGAGAATAGTAAAGGCTAAATCCTAATGTAAGAATAATGCAAGAAGCTTTTTTTCTGTTTTTCCTCATTTCTCTGGTATATCGTGTATTTACTGTACACTCTGTTACACTGCTGTACTATATGCATGAAGTTTTGAATGTTTGTATTTCTGTGTGGTCTGCAACTGCTACCACTTGTCGTCGGACCATCCCTTATGTCCAGTAATGTGTGAACTGTTGATATTGATCGATTGTTAATGTTATTGTTCAGCATCCTTGAGCTTGGGAAAGTTATTTAACACAAGTTCAACACAAATTAAACTTATTATTTACTGAAAATAAGCTACCATTTTAAAATCATAGTTTTTGTGATGTTATAAAACCAAACATATATAAATCTCCTTATTATGCCTGCAGCAGTTTAGCCCCACCCATTCATGCACCAAAATGTTTGATGGTTAAACATGAAAATAATTAGATTTTTTGTTGGATTACATGAAGGCCTTGATTCATCAGAGCACCTGGAGCTGTGATTGGTTAGAAGATTATTTGCATATTTCTGTGAAATTGACATTGCTGAGATGTATCATGCAGTCCTAATGTAATCCAGTGTGTGTTTAAAGTTCTGGTGCTGTGTTGTAGGCTGGGTCCTCGCCTGTGCTGTATCCTCCGCCTCTCTGCCCCCCTGAAGGCTCAGTACGCACTGGTAAATTACTATTTGGAGATATTTTCCCTTCTTTATAAAGGCATCACTTGCTAAAAGGTTTAAAATATCATTATGCATATTATACATACTTTTTGAAATGTTGTTTCGTTGTGCTGAGTTTTTTATTTTTTGTATTTTGCAATGAGCTTTCTGTTAGTCTGAAATGTTTACACTCTAAAGTGTTATATATATATATATACACAGTACTGTGCAAAAGTCTTAGGCATTTATATCAGCAGTGGGTTGCAAACAAACTAGTATTAAAAAGTATCAAGATTTCTTTTTTCTAAAAAAAAGTCTATATTCTGTGAGGTGGTTGGAAAAACCCAGGTTTGGATCCAGGTTTCTACTCGGGGCCTCCAGTTATTGGGTGAATGAAAAAAAAATTCCATAATCAACACCTAATTTAATCTACTGCAGTAAAACGACCCGAACCTGGTATTTGATGGAGCTGCAGGTAAAACTGGGCTTCCATGAGGAAAGAGGTGAACACTTTGCCAAACATAAAACCACAATTTACTGTATTAATGTTGTGTTTGTTGTGTTTTAACACTAACTTAACACCACTGCCCAGCTGGAAACAGCTTTTAAGCATCATTTTCTCAGGTGTCCAAGTCCTGCTACAGTAAAAAGCACATTCACAGTTGCATTGTTTAGGACCATGGACTGGACTTTGAGGAGCTGCTGAGTGCTGGTCAGTACAAGGAGAAGTACCGAGCTGATATGATCCAGTGGGGCGAGAGCAAGAGGCAGCAGGACCCGGGGTTTTTCTGCCGTCTGGCCATTCGTGGGGCTGCCCAGTCAGTGTGGGTGAGTGGAGCATCAGTAGCTGTTGCGATGGCAATGGCCAGTGCATAATCAGCCAAATACCAGATCTTTCAGGTTTTAGGAGCTTAGAAATTGTTCAACAACAATCGTTGATCATTGCTGTAAGGATTTGATTGCATTCAGCCACTAATGAGGTCAGGCACAGATGTTGGATCCACTCCAACTCATCCCATTTCACTTAGGATGATTTCCTAACTGAGCTTCAGTGAGTGGGTTAAAGCAGGGAAAGTGCCCTGAAACTATTTATCTCGAAAGAAGCACATTCAACATAAGACCCAACATGACACTACACTAAGTTATGCATTTACTTCTGCATTACTCCACCGCATTGCATCATTGGCTGATTGCCCTGATATCTTTAAGTAAGCCTCCACTATTAAAGTGTCTGACAGTAAATGAAAGTCTTACTCAGCAGACGCTGTGTTTCGTTGACTATAAAATCGACCATTTGACATTTAAAGCCCTTAATGTTCTCACGCTAGCGTAATGGTCCTGTATATTTGTCCATTTGTTTAAATCATAGTCCATCCCATGCACCGGCTCGCTCGACCGTCTGTTTTCTTGTACAGCATCTTCACCTCCAGATCTGGGAGTAGCAGGAATGCAAGCTTCACTGACTTTAAAGTAGCCGGATGAAACATTTGCCTGTGGTGGCCCATGCTTATTATAAAAGGCCGTTCACTTTAAAATAGGCAACACATTTTCTGGCACCCGGAAAAAAAAGCACTGGATCCATTTTGGACATCATTACCTGATGCGGCCTGTTTCTTGTCCAGATTGTGAGTGACTGCAGGCGGATGTCAGACTTGGAGTGGTTCTGGAAGGAGTATCCTCAGCAGTGTGTCAGCGTCCGAGTGGAGGCCTCTGACAAGACCAGAGGCCAGAGAGGCTGGACGTTCACTGCAGGTAGGGGAAAGAACTGCTACTGACTTTGGAATAGTATTTGGGGGGATTGGGGCGGGGGGGTTTACAGTGCAACCTTTTGGAAACTTAACAAGATACCTGTATTGGGCAGAGTGCAAGTTATGTTGTTCTGTTAATGCAGCATCAGCACAGATTGATGACATTTTGTTCTTTACTAACATTTGTTTTGCAGAGATTCAATACATTATCACATTTACACACCACCACCCACACCATTATACACATAAACACACCTTCACACACACTGTTGTACACGTACACACCAGCGTACATCGACAGTCCCTTCACATATGTCCTACCCAAGTTATTATCCCAGTCACAGTGTGATTTATAATCTTATAAGAATGCTGCAATCAGTCTGTAGAAGGCATTAGACAGCTGAGGCGATTCTGGGCCAGGAGCTGGAGTAAAATTAATCAATTAACGACCTTCATGAATTGAAGTAATTTGTTTGTTTTTTATTTGAATTTGAATACTTTATCCCGGAGGAAATTGAATTCTCTGCATTTAACCCATTCACTGAGTGAAGCAGTGGGCAGCCAGGAGCACGGCGCCCGGGGACGGTACCTTCCTCAGGGTACCTCTGCGGTGCCTAGTGGTCTTGGGGATCGAACCCGGACTTAACCACTAGGCCACCCAGCCGCCCAGCTTTAATTGATGACCTTAAAGCTATAAACTACCAAGTCATCAAAGCTCATCACGCCTGTTTCTGGTTTTTCAGGAATAGATGATGCAGAGTCTGAATGTGGCCTGGATGAGGGAGTGAACTTCAACTGGACCATAAACAACGATGGAGATGCTGGTCTTCTTGGCAGACAGCTGGAGGGCCTGTTGTCGTTGGTTAGGGAGAGATCACAACAGGAACCAAGAACACAAGACATTACATTGAAAAAACACTGAAGATCAGACCCAACTACGGAAAATCATGTAGAACTACACCAACAATGTAGTAGCAGAACAGAGAAGACACTGTTTCAATGTCTGCTGGAATGCTTGCCAGTTTTGTCTGAAGATATTTGCTAGATGCCTATATTACATTTTAGCAAAGATTTTTGGTTTCTGATGGTTGACAAATGCAAGTATGGATTACAATTCATTCAGACAAGTGGTTTGCAGGGAACTCTGTTTAAAGGGGACAGATTATGCAAAACTCACTTTTCTTATAAGAAGTTATAAAAGGTCCATGGGTTACACAAAACATGTCCATCAAGTTCTTCACACAAAATCACTCACGAGATCAGTTTTATTATTGACAGCTTAAGTCCCTTTCAAAATGAGCCGTTTGGATTGCTCCCTTATGACGTGATGAGAAATTAGCATAGAACTGCCCCTCATCTGTCCCATAATCAACCTAATTTAATCTACTGAAGTAAAAAGAGGCAAATTGATGGAGCTGCAAGTTAAACTGGGCTTCCATGAGAAAACAGGTCCGGAAATGGGTCAGCGAACACTTTGCCACACATAAAACCAACATTTTCTGTATTGTTTGTATTTGTTGTAATGTAAGTGTTTAACACTACTGCCCAGTAGTAAACAGCTTTTAAGCATAATTTTCCCAGGTGCCTAAGACTTTCACAGTACTTCACATTTTAGACCAAACGTTCAGTTAAAATCGGCCAAATAGAACCTCAGTAAAGCTCATTTGTCTTAGAATTGTGGTTTATGCTTATAGTGCATATTATTTGACCACTAGCAGGAAAGTAAAGACCTTAAACGGACTTAAGAGTGTTACAGACAGGACCGAAGATAAACAGCAGTGTAAACATCAGCTCAAAAGCCTTATAGTGCGTCAGAAAATTAAATTAGGATAAAACACTGACATTTCAGAAAGGCAGCCAGACTAAAAAGAACCAAAGCTTCATTGTACTCGCAAGAATATTACCAAACCGTATTACACAGATGCTCCATTTCTCAGTTTCTCAAATTTGAATCCGTTTAAGCAACATGCTCTGTAACCTCCCCTGGCAATTTGGTATTTTAGCAAGCAGGAAGATCAGCCAACTTGTGGGGCCATGCCCTCGACAGCAATGCAATTTGTGCATCTAAAACCACTGCATCTTCAAAATCGACACCTTTGATTAAATGCCAGAGTATCACTTGTAGCTGTAAATGTACAGAAACATCTGAAAGCAATTCATACTTTTAAATGGAACATGCAGTTGGTCAGTGCTCATTAAAGGGGAGTTTTCAGTGATTATTAGATAGTAATTAAAGATGTAAACAAAGTCATTCCGAGCGATTTGGTGCGAAATGCCTCCTCTTAGAGAAACGTAGGAGTCAGAATTGTTCACAGTGCTGCTGATGGGAACCAGATGTCTGGAGTGTTTCATGCCTCGAAAAGGCCCCTCACAAGGGTGCTGGAGACATTGTTTTACTATAGCAATGATCTAAAATGCATTGCCTTTTTCTCTTCTTTATAAGAGGAACACATGCAGGTCACTGAGGTTTTCAGATGTACCCTATTTTTACCATAACCAAAAAGTCTATTTAGTTCTAAGACAGAGGGATTGACTTAGGGTCTTTCAGAGAACTTAGTTTTAAAAGGGGAATTCCACAGTTTTCATTGAAAAACACTTTTTTGAAACATTCTTGGTGTAGGGATGATGGCAAATGATATCTAAAGAAAAAAAAGTAGTCCTCCTATTTTCCATGTCAAACAAACATGAATAGGGTGCAGACACCACAACCTCTGGTTCCCATTGCCACCACGTTACCCATTTTATCATGGGTAAATTTTTGAAACCTATTTCTTTACAAGAAGAAATGGTGTAAAGAAAACACCAAAGTGTTTTCTTTACACCATTTCTTCTTGTAGAGAAATAGGTTTCAAAAATTTACCCATGATAAAATTAAAGATTTCACATGACCATAAATTGTGAAAATTAAAACAATCAAAAATTACCATAATGCCCACCTGCACCGATGTACAAAAAAAAAAATATATATATGTGTAATTTTTAAAAAAAAAAAGCCATATTCCTTTAAAAAAAAAAAGGCAGAAAAGTCAGAAGGGTTAATAAGTATTATGGTACTTTATTAAAAAAAGAATTTGATCCCATCATTATTACAATGAAACACTGTTCATAGCAAAATGTTTACATCTTTAACTTTGTAATTTACGTTCCAGTTAAAAAGGTTCTTGGTGCTTCAATGTTCTTATGTAACTATTGTTTCAGTTTTCTGTTCCAGAGTATAATAAACTACGCTGATGAGATACTCAGATAATACCTTTAATGTTTGTCATCCCTCTTGCCCTCTTTATTGGCCCTTTAACGTCCTTTTTGGCAGTGGAATGAGAAGACCCCTTCTCTTGCTCTCTACAGTCCTTGAGACTCATGGTGGGGGTGGAGAGCCTTCACCTGATAATGACAAATCCTAACTGAACTAAGTTCCCAATTAAACATGGTTTAACTGGATCGGACACTTCAGTCAAAATTATAGCTCGATTCCTAGTGCTGCTCTACACCAGGGGGCACTCAACCGCACACCTTGAGATCTACCACCCTGCAGGGTTTGGTTCCAGCCCTAATCTGCACACTTGTCCCAGTTAATCAAGGCCTTCCATTACATCGACACGAAAGCCAAGCGTGTTCAATTAGGGCTGGAATTAACTCTGCAGGGAGGCAATCTCTGTATAGAGTTGGGCAAACCTGTTTTATAGCTAAACCATAAAATATCTTCTGAAAAGAAATGGAAAGGTTAAGTGAAAACCGTTTAAGTGTTGGTCCAGTTGTTTTAGCGGCTCTGTAGTAGAATTTTTTTTTTTAATTTTGGAAAGTGGATAAATCCATAAACTGAAACGGTTTCCTTAAAGTTTATGGCTAAGAGAACAGCGTAATGGTCCGTCTGGCGTAAAATATATAGAGATACGGAGCTTAATAAGTGTTAAAACAAGTGTGGCTGGGGATAGAGAGCAGCAATTATGCGAGTCGTTATACAAAAAGAGTGGGAAGAGGATTAAAGGTGGTGTTTTGCACTGTGACCTTTCCAATTCTTTGCCGGTTTGCATTAATATTGCACCATGGGACAGGAAAACTAGCAGAACAGAGAAAACTCAGCAACCTGAAACAAGAGCCATTCCGTACACATCACGTTACCTAATTGCACATAATTGTGGGAATGAATCAAATAAGGAATATTTTAACATTGATGAGAACTTAAGACATTGGTGCTTCAGCATATGCTCTCCTATTTAAAGAAAGGGGGCAGGGAGCCTACACAAAAAGCTAGATGCAAGGACAAAAGTTGGGAGGGGGTACTCCCTCAGATACTGAGGGCAATGGCCAGGAAGTGTGGAACGAAGCCAAGTGCTACCTACACCAAAAAGCAATTTGCCCTTGTTCAGCCATGACAGAGCCACCCAGCAATAAACAGGGACTGGGGATTTGAGTAGAAAAAGGTACAGGCAAGAAATCTGGGGATGAGGAGGGGGTCTGTGGACTTCAGAAGTTGTTGAGATCCTGCAAGGTAGCATCCAGCGTAGCATGGATCTTGATATTCTCCTCCTTGGCAGTGGCGAGCCTTTCTACAAAAGACAAAAAAAAAAAAAAAAAAAAGTGTTTAGGTAGAGTGGGTGGGAGGGGGATGCTTAGCTTAACACCTGCACGTTTCACACAGACGGTTTATAGCATTTGAATAGAGATAAACAATACTTAGTATACAACGTAGACATAAGCAGTATAAGCTTTTATACTGCAAGGTTTTTTGTATCAGCTCAGTTGCTTATTCATTATTTATTTCTGTCCAAGCCAAAGTAATCTGACTAATTACAGACCTGCAGAATATCATCACACATTAAAAATCAGGATCAGACATCAATCTGAAAACATCATTGCACCCTTAAAAAGGCAGTAAGAAGAAACTCCTCTCTCCACACAGATAAATGCCTTGTCCGCATGATAAATGTACATATTGTTCTGGTTGTGTGTCCTCAATATTGAAGGACACTCCTGTTGCAGTACTGAAAAAGCCTTTAAACCTTGAATTAAATAAATAAGATTCCATTCCGCCTGGAAAGTATCCTTTCTGGTGCCAAGAGGGAATAAATTTAATCAACAAATTAAGTTTCGAAGTCACAACAAGATTCCACACTTTTCTCCAACCCCCACCCTCCGTTTTGTGCATTTCTTTAAGGAACTGAAGCACAGAACAGGAACATCTGCTCACCCAACTTGTTCTACACCGTGTAATTATGTAATTGCCTACAGATGACAGTCTGCCAAAGTTTCAGTCCAAGCTCGACTTCTGCTCCGGCCTGCATGGACTTTAAGAATCAGAAAACTGTATTGATCCAGAAGGGAAGTGATTAGGTTATGACCGCACAGTCATAGAAGAACGCAAAGATGAATCTAAAATACAAAGTCTACAATATTTTTCAAGTAATCTTGCGGTGTTTTGACTTATTTCAACGAAACACTATGCTACATTCACAAAACGGTGAGGTATAAACACTATAGATAAACAAACTTTTGGTGTTACTAGTAAATTACATATGCACAAATTCTAAAAACTATAAATTATAATTATACATCCCTAAACAGGCCAATTAAAGTATGACCAACGGTGCATTTAGATCAAGCATCTGTTCTTAGAAAACAGCCAAGCCTGACCTACATCGGAGTCAATCTCCACAGCTGGTAAACCCTATTAGCTGGGAGATCATTTGGTCCAGATTAGTAAAATCTTATTTTTTCACATTTTCATATATGAACAGTGAAGTGATCTTATGGACAAATTATACAGAGTACATGGACAAATTCCTATCACCTCAAATACAATGTACTACGAGGTTTTTTTTTTTTTTTACAATCTGCTAATTTTACCAGAGTGTCTGTTAAATAGATCAGAGGTCCCCAACCACTTGGCTGCAAGTCATTTGGTACCAAGGGAAAAAAAAGGAAAAAAAAAAAGTGAAAAATGAACGCACCGTTTTTAGTTGTATCCGTACTGGTCCGTGAAAATATTGTTTTCTAGAGACAAATTTCTCTGTACGTTTCAATTTAGAAGTGGTGTATGAAACTACTATGCACATTAACCAAACACTACCTTTGACTTCTAATACCCAACCTTGCTGTTTTACTAGAAAAAAGTGAAAGCTTCATTTATCACTCTTTACTACAAAGAGGCTGGGTTGGTTACTGACCTTTTAAAAATGAGCCTATAAATAATCAACCAGGCTGTGCTGTGTTGTCTGACTGCATGCCAGAGGGTTTTCTAAATAAGTGCAGATTCAAAAAGGCATTTTGCCATGAAACACTTTAATCTCAACATTAGGACATGCTAAAATTGCCATATAAACAGACATCTGTAACAAAAAAATTAAAAAAAGATTACATCTGCAGCTTCATTTCCACATATGTGGTGACCATTTTGTAACTGCAAGCACATTAAGCTGCAAAAGACCTCCATTTACACACAACAAACTGTCATTCAACAAAGTTACGATTAGATGGCGAAAGGTGCTACTAAAAAAAGATGTCAAACCACACGGATGACAAACAACCTCAAAGATTGCCAATGCCAGTTTCCTTTTCTTCATTTGAAAGAGATGCGGTACATGAAGTGAAGACAGCAGTGCATGACCAAGGGGGGCGGGGGCTACAAATAAGTGGAACAATTACAAGATAGTGACCCAGAATCTTAACCAAGCAAACTATTTCTGTGTCAGGGAGAATGCGGGAGGGAGGACACAGAGGACAAAGCATTATAGGGAGGAAGAAAGGGGGTGGGAAGACAGAGCCAGAAATGCAGAGAACCACAAAGAT